>CAVNZG010001221.1:0-20296 GCA_963693315.1 Diogma glabrata
CCTAATTGTGAAGTTATCGTTACCGGTGACTTCAACGTCCACAACAAATCATGGTTGGAATTCTCCAAATCGACCGACGATGTTGACAATAGTGGAAAACTGGCAGAAATTTTTGTCGCGTCTCAGGGCCTATTCCAAATTGTTAAAAGCCCGACTTTCACTCCCGCAATGGCGGTGATAATAGTTTTCTACTAGATCTCTATCTTACCACAATGCCGGATATTACGAGTGTCGATGTTGCGAAAGGTAGTATTGGAAATTCTGATCATTATTTAATCTCATCAGTTATCAAAACTGATTTACTTAAAACTACAGCTCCCAAACCCCGTAAAATATTTCAGTACCCAAAAATGGATAAAAGTGGTCTTCAAAATTTTTTCCATTGTGTCCCTTTCGACCGTCATTGTTTTTACACTGACAATGTAAATGTTTCTGCTCAAAACTTTACAGAAACCATCCAATTTGCTATCAATAAATTTGTCCCTTTCTCCATAGTAAAACCCAAACAAAAATACTTGTATTCGAAAGCTGCCAAAACGGCACTTAGAAACAAACGTAGATCATTTAATATTTGGATTCATAACAAAACTCCCACTAATCGATCCCAATATCTAAAGGCCAACAAAATATCTAATCAGATTATCTCAAACGAAAAGTCCGAAATTGACAGAGCGAAAGCCTCAAAACTTACGTCTATGTCTGTTTCTGACAAGAGTTTCTACAGTGCCATTAATTCTTTAAATTCTGGTACAAAATTTTCTATTCCCCCTATTATTGATGGTGATTTAATCGTCAATGATCCCGCAAGAAAAGCTAACTTGTTCGCTGAACGCTTTGCTCTGAACTCCACTGTTTTGGAAACTCCTAAAGAAATACCCCAAATCCAGTCTTCAGGAGTTAATATGAATGAACTTCACTTCAAACCCAAAATAGTCGCTAAACTTTTAAAGGGGTTAAACATCAACAAAGCATCAGGAATGGACAATATTCCACCCATTATTTTAAAAACCTTTTCCAAAGAACTTGCACCAACTTTAACTAAAATATTCTACCAATCCTACAAATCTGGTATATTTCCCTCGTGCTGGAAGTTGGCAAATGTCCAGCCCGTCCCCAAAAAGGGACCAAAATCCGATATCTCAAATTATAGGCCAATAGCTTTACTATCGGTCCTATCCAAAGTCTATGAGCATTATATTAATACACATATTTCAAAATTTCTGGAAGAAAATCATTTAATATCCGACAGCCAATACGCTTTTCGAAACAAAAGATCAACTACCGATCTACTAAACTATGTAGCGCATTGTTGGAACAGCATACTTGATAAAGGTGGTGAAACATACGTTATCGCTTTAGACATCTCCAAGGCATTCGATCGAGTCTGGCATGCCAACTTAATCAACAAGCTCGTTGCGTACGGTTTTCATCCCAATATTGTGAAGCTGATTCAAAATTTTCTATTCGACCGATACATTTCGGTAACCTTAGACGGATATTCTTCTGAGTCTAAACTAATTAACGCTGGTGTACCCCAAGGCTCAGTATTGTCCCCAACCCTATTTTTGATTTATATCAACGAATTGTTGAAAATCACCAGCAACCCAATAAATAGTTTTGCAGATGATAGTACTCTGCACAAGTCGTTCGAGCCCCTTCGAATCCTGCCCGGAGAGACGCTGCCATAAACGTGAACAAAGACCTGAATAAAGTCGCCGACTGGGGTGACCAAAACCTTGTCAATTTCAACTCCACCAAAACACAGCTGTTGATTGTTTCCAGATTAAAGACCGAGTTCCCCAAAGATATTTTATTTAGTATGTGTGATGAACCAATAGGTGAATGTAAAAACATTCGTTTATTGGGTGTCACAGTTTCAAATGACCTACTCTGGAACGATCATGTAATGGCGATGGCAAAAAGCGCATCTAAAAAACTCGGCCTCCTAAATAGATGCAAAAATTTTTTCACTCCATACCAATTGCTCCATGTTTATAAGTCCTATATTCGTCCCTGTATGGAGTACTGCTGTCAAGTTTGGGGTGCTGCCTCTGTTTCCATCTTGGCCCTCTTGGACTCTGTTCAAAGTGAGCTATACGAATTGTAGGTGATCGAACTTTGACATCAAAACTTGATTCCCTACAACATCGTCGCACTGTTGCTGACCTCGTTGTTTTTTACAAATATCGTCATCAGCAGTGCTCAGATGAAATCAGCGGCATCTTGCCTCAAACTTATTCTTACCCCCGTTCCACTCGGCAATCGGCTGCCGCAACCAGTGAAACGGTAAAGATCCCGCGCTGTCATACTGGCAGATCGCAGAGAGACTTCTTTGTCCGAACTGCGTACAAATGGAATAGTTTGCCGGAACACTTAGTCTCAGGTGGCTTCAACCCACAGATGTTTAAAAAAAGCGTTAATCTACACCTCAGAACGCCAGTTGTTGTGGGACCCAGGTCTAGACCTAGGTCTTAAAAGGTATTTATGTGTTGTTGTGACACATATTCTAAACCCTATTACACAACACATTTTATTAAAAAAAAAAAAAAAAATATTGTTTGGTTTGACCAGTATAACTCTTTCCACAATCACAAGAAACTTTATAAACAACATTTGTTTCCAATTTTGTTGAGATGCGGTCTTTTAATTTTGTGGATAATAAGTTTTTTAAACTACGATGACTTCTACCAACTACTTTGACGTTATATTTGGACATCATGTGTTTTGTTTGATCATATAAATTTTTAATATATAGAATTGATGTCAATTTTGTTGTTTCTTCAACCGGTTGTGGTAGCTGTCTGTTATGTATAAACTTATGGGAGGGATGGCAACAGCAGTTATGAAGTGCCTTGTTAGGGATAAAATGCTACTATTTATTTTTATTTTTTTTAGACTTAACCCGGATTCGATACCCAGACCTCTGTGTACTAAACAGCAACATCAACAATTCGTCTATTTAAAATGATTATTTACAACAATTTATTTATGAATATTATGTTGATGCTTAAGTTTGGGAGAATGAAAAAACATTGATTTTATGAAAAAGTCACGAGCATAATTAATTTATTGCCATATAAACAATTACATATGAAAATTTATATCAAATTATATAAAAACATTTCAAGCACCTGGTTTCCATGTATTTAAATTTGAGAACGGTCGAGGGTTCGATTCCCGGACTGGACACTATTTTTTATTATTTTTTTTTTTAAATAACATAAAAATGATTACTTTTTATTCATAAAAATTTCGATTTTATAGCATTTCGATTTATCAATACTGTAGTTTTTTTTAAATTATATAGACTCAAACATTTCAAATTTATTCCAACAATAATAATAATGTAACTATAGTAACACAGAAATAACAATTATTTATGTCAAATTCTTTTTACCAAAACATTGCTCTAACACTTTTTGCTCTCAGATCAATTTTTTTTGACATTACGTGTTTTATTTGGCCAAAAAAAGGAATCTTTTTGCCCTAAAAGGATTTTTTTGGATCTAGATTCTTAGCTATAGAGCAAATCATAAAATACAGAAACGAAATACATATATCTGTCAAAATTATAGTAAAAAAATTAAACGCCATTTACTTATATGATTTTTTTTTAAAGTGAAATAGTTTGGTACAATCCTAGTTTATCCCCCCAAATAGATTTGCGTTTTTTTTTCAGATAAATAGAAAGATTAGGTCCTCTGCATCCTAATTATGAAAAAAAAAATTTGCGGAAATGAGGGGGTCAAAAGTTATAAAGGATCAAACTTTCAATTTTACCTTGGTCCCCCCTTTGGTTTTTTTTTTAGTTTTTTTTTTTTTCTTTTTTTTTTATTTTTATTTATCAAAAATTATAAAGGATCAAACTTTCAATTTTACCTTGGTCCCCCCTTTGGTTTTTTAGACTTTGAATTCAGTTTTTAAATTTTTTTTTTACTCAATTCTGCGATCTTACACAATTTCGATCAGAGATAGCACCGACCCCCCCCCGCGCGTCGCCAAAAACCAAAGGGGGGACCAAGGTAAAATTGAAAGTTTGATCCTTTATAACTTTTGACCCCCTCATTTCCGCAAATTTTTTTTTCATAATTAGGATGCAGAGGACCTAATCTTTCTATTTATCTGAAAAAAAAACGCAAATCTATTTGGGGGGATAAACTAGGATAATGCCAATAGTTTTACTGTTTATAAATAAAAGTGTTGGCTACGTGCGCTATAAGGATGTTTCGAAAAATATCCGATGATCGTTGGACGTTGGTATATCAGATTTTAAATCATACTCTCCGTATTTTTATCCATACAATAAGTTTGGTTTTTTTTAAGTTTTATCTTTTTTCTTAATATTAAATTTAAATATACATGTTTATACTTACAATTCGAAGCAAAAAACTAGTTTCGTAGCACAACAAAGATAAAATTCCATGCACAATTAAAATGTGGTAATAAAAACAATAAAATTTAAAATTCAAAGATATTAACTTTATTTCAAAAATTTGTATTTTTATTTCCATACATTTTATATATTCATATATATTTCTTTCAACAACGTAACAAAAATTAAACCCTTAAGTTAAACCCTTAATTAAACCCTAAATTGAAAAAATGAATAGAAAAATTTGTTAATTTGTAGTTGTAGTTTTATCGATTTCCGACTGATGTGCTAATTCTGCTGATATGCAACTCATGTGCCACTCTGTTTTGCGACCGTTGTTGTTCTACCGATATTCAATTGAAGTTGTACTCTGCTGTGCGACCGTTGTTAGCCTACCGAAAAGCAGCTGTTGTTCTACTGTCTTGTGCTGCCAATATTTTTTACCATTATGCTACTCTTCTGCTACCGGTTATGCTACTCCAAATTTCTTCACACGACCTAACAACACTATGCTACCATTGTGTGACTACTTCTGCTACCGATATGAGAAAATTACCATTGTGCTACTATTATGTAACTATTATGCTACTAAAATTGCAAGTTACTGAAATGTTACTGTTATGCTACTATCGTGCTACTGAATTCTGCTACTATGTGCTTGCTGGGATATATATTCGTTGGAATTTTTTCCATAGAATACGATAAAAATATTAAAAAAATTTTTGAGGGTAGTTTTCTCCCTTATTTTGAGGTTTTAAAGTTTAAAATCATTATTTCGGATTGTATGACACGTTTCTTTTTTAATTTTTTTTTTGTTTAATTTTTTTTTTTTTAATTTATTTTGAAATATGCACTTTCAAATAATTTTTATCGCGTGATGGAAGTTGTATCGATGTGAGCGCTAGAGGGCGCTGAAAGTTAAAAACCAACCCAAAAACCAGTTTTCACGATATATCTTGTGCTGTAAAATGAAAATTAAAATTCAAAAAATATATTATAAGAGAGTCATGGTCAATAAATCCAAATTCAGGGTCAAATTATTAAAATTCAAAATGGCGCAACCAATATGGCGGCTAATGTTTTTGAAATTGATGATTTTTGAAAATCGAAAAATGTATTCGTAATCTACGTAAAATTTTAAATCAAAATTGAAATGTTCAGGTCCACATCAAAAATCTGAAAGTTCTCGATGAAAAAAAATTTTCCGCCTGATCTGAGCTTTTTATCTCATTCCCAGAGCGTGCGGTTTTGCAAAACGTCCTGAATTTTGGGCTATTCATGTAGGAAATTCAAATTGAGGCTGGATGCCGATACGACAACATAAAAACAAAAATACCGGGGTGCTATTCGATGGAAAATTTTCCACAAAATTCAAAAATAACCATGGTACACACGTTTTCTGAAGCCTAGCCATGAAAATTTGAAGCCGAACTCAAAAAATATTGCAAATTTGCGCATTTTTCGAAAAGCGGTGTCATTATTTTAACTTTTTGTCATGCTAACCACCACATTTAACGATTTTATCTCATAAACAATTTTATTAGCTTGCCAACAAAAAAAATCTTAGGTCTTTTGGTGGTTTAGATCGCGAGATATCTCACTTTTAGTGAAGTCGTGTTTTCCAGAATTTAGGCTAAAAGGCAACTTCTTCAAAATTTCACAAAATCTACTTAATAAAATATACAAAATTATCATTTTCATTTGAAAACTTTTTATTTTACTTTCGATAAATGATATTTTAATTATGGCAAGTCCCTTCAGTTCAAATACAATTCCTTTTAAAACGTAAACATAGTACGTATTTTTAGGATTTCTTTTAATTTTAAGAAAGTTGTTCAAAGGTTTGTATTAGTTTTGTTTTATTTCTAGTAGGAAACAATTTTCGATGTTGCTCTATCGCTTGGTAAATAAATTGTTTTTGATCTTCATCCCATGTTAAAACGGAATGATACTGTTTCATTAAACCAATAGCTCTTTCGGCAATGTCGTTTGTTATTTGAAGGAATTTGATGAATTCTTCTGCTTTTAAATATTCATCATTTTCCGGCCATAGAGACGGATCTACCTTCAGGAAGTCCATTAAAAGCAGAAGAATTCATCAAATTCCTTCAAATAACAAACAACATTGCCGAAAGAGCTATCGGTTTAATGAAACAGTATCATTGCGTTTTAACATGGGATGAAGATCAAAAATAATTTATTTACCAAGCGCTAGAGCAACATCGCCAATTGTTTCCTACTATAAATAAAACGAAACTAATACAAACCTTTGAACAACTTTCTTAAAATTAAAAGAAATCCTAAAAATGCGTACTATGTTAACGTTATAAAAGGAATTGTATTTGAACTGAAGGGACTTGCCATAATTAATAGTAGTTTATGTAACAAGTACGCAAAATATGGTTTTAGCGGACGAATCGTAATGTTTCCGGACGAGGCGCTAGCCGAGTCTTAATATGAAGATGAGTCTGCTAAAGCCATTTGCGTACGTATAGCATACAACGTTTTTTAGTATTAGCTCTTATGATTTTTTTTCTAATTTATTGCTTAATTTGTATTCTTGCGTACCTAAAAATTTGATTTTTGAACAAAACTTATCAAAGCAATTGTGATTATAATTTGAAAATAATTATAATATAAAATGAAAACCAATTTTGAATCCGCTAAAGTGTTATCATAACGACTTTAAGTACTAGGCCGCTAAAATACAATTTTGCGCACTCTAAACAGTTCTAAAAGTAATCATTTTTCGGAGCTAATACTAAAAACTATCATTTATCGAAAGTAAAATAAAAAGTTTTCATATATAATATCACGAGTCGTCAAATAATAGTCGATTATTTTTCATAATCATTATTACGAATGTCATTTGAGGTCCCGAGTGCGCGTAGCGCACGAGGGAAATTTTTGACCTCAAATGGCATGAGTGGTAATGTTGAAAAATAATCGACTTATAATTTGATGACGAGTTGTATTTAGCAGACAATTTAACGAACAGAAATAGTAACATTATTTCATACAACATAATCCTTTGTTGTCAAACAAAATTAAATATTATTTCATCTTAGTAGGCGCATAAATGTTATAAATTTGTAATTTATTTTTGAAAAATAAACATAAACATGCAATCATTTATGAATGAAAACGGACATTTTTACTATTTGCAAATTGCATTTTCACATAATTTTGTATGTGCATTTTTGTTTTAAATTAATATATTAAGTAGGCGGAAAATATTCGCTGTTCCTTCCTACAAGAAAAAAATAATCGAAACAAATCGTTTTGATTTGCTAAAAAATAGTAAATGAAGCTTTTTGATTGGACCTTATCGAAACATTATTTATTGAGTTGAATTGTCAAATGAAAATGATAATTTTGTATATTTTATTAAGTAGATTTTGTGAAATTTTGAAGAAGTTGCCTTTTAGCCTAAATTCTGGAAAACACGACTTCACTAAAAGTGGGATATCTCGCGATCTAGACCACCAAAAGACCTCAGATTTTTTTTGTTGGCAAGCTAATAAAATTGTTTATGAGATAAAATCGTTAAATGTGGTGGTTAGCATGACAAAAAGTTAAAATAATGACACCGCTTTTCGAAAAATGCGCAAATTTGCAATATTTTTTGACTTCGGCTTCGAATTTTCATGGTTAGGCTTCAGAAAACGTGTGTACCATGGTTATTTTTGAATTTTATGGAAAATTTTCCATCGAATAGCACCCCGGTATTTTTGTTTTTATGTTGTCGTATCGGCATCCAGCCTCAATTTGAATTTCCTGCATGAATAGCCCAAAATTCAGGACGTTTTGCAAAACCGCACGCTCTGGGAATGAGATAAAAAGCTCAGATCGGGCGGAAAATTTTTTTTTCATCGAGAACTTTCAGATTTTTGATGTGGACCTGAACATTTCAAAAAAAGTGGATTTGTGAAACAGTCTAATATATATATATATATATATATATATATATATATATATATATATATATATATATATATATATATATATATATATATATATATATATATATATATATATATATATATATATATATATATATATATATATATATATACTAGCAGGACCCGGCGTGCTTTGCTACGCTTATAAATAAAGCTTGTGCACAGACATTTTGTTGACGTAGTAGCAATGATTTCAAAAAGTGGTAATGAGAATGATCGCATAATTTTTAATTTATCTTTTTAAAAATATGGATGAAAAATAATCAGCACTCTAGCTGATCAGTTCGGATATATGAAAAATTAGCGATCAAATAAGTTTTCAAGTAAGCACAAAAAAATTTAAGCAACTTGTTGAATTTGTAGAGGTGTGTCATCTCTATATATAACAGTATACAGAACATAAATAGATTTACAAATGTTCTCAGTACCCATATGTTCAATGTGCTGAGTGCTCACTAAGAAAAGAGAACCTACAGGTTTCTAATGTTCAATTTCTCGATGCTTCTGCAGGTTATACATTATTTGTTGTGGCTCCATTGTTGGTTCAGATATAGAGGTTATCTAGTTTTATGCCTCTATTCTATCTACGCAACATATAATTGTCCATACGAAAATCAATCCATTCTACATCTAAAGCGCGCACTTTTAATGATTGAGCGTGATCTTTTTTTATGGTGATTGCAAACATCAATTTAATTGACAGTTGTGATCTTTTGAATTGAAATGCTAATCACCCGTATTGTACTTATATTAAACCTAATCATCAGTATTGTATTTATATTAACGACGTAATTTCACATTGACCGCGATTCGGCGGGAGCATTAATAATTGATTGAGAACTAAGTTCGCGAATACTACGCACAGATCTTCAATCATTTTGCTATATTGGACAGGAAATATCATCAACCATGTGCGATTTACATTTTTTCCCATAACGTTCTTGTAGATGAAGAACAGTAAGCGGTCAGCATGATTTCAAACATAGCTCGAACTTAGTTTGGAGGTGAAGTGCTGCACGTGTCATTGATGAATGATACATACATCCCAGTGCTGCTTCATTGTAGCACGCTAAAACTGAAATGTTGCCTTTATTAAAGTACTTTCTAACTTACGTATTTGACTGATTTGACGTATATACCGTATTCCAAGTTTATGTGCGATCTGTATGCTCTTTGTAGCAAAAGATTAATATGGAACAACCATCCATGTTTATGGAACTATTTCCATGTTCCCGTTTCGCATATCTATATGTTGTTACCTTACCGCCATCTGCTGCGGCTCTTCTTTTATATAAAGGATCATCGTTTCATGTAACTGAATTTCGTGTAACTGACTGAATCCTTGATATCACTTTGCGTACTTTGGATTCAGTGGATTCAGTGTTCTGGAAAGCTCATGTTACATATTTTTCGTCACAACTTCCTACAAATCTTTATCGAAGCTGGCATAGGATATTTGCCGTGTGCATTTGAGATGATTTTGTGTGTGTGCGTTAGTTGTGAATAACCGTCATACTAAATTGGCTCTCGCAAATATACTGGTGCTTCAGAGAAAAACTTGGTTTGATTTAATCGAATGAATATTAAACGTTCTGTTTCGAATGTTTTTGCATACATATCTACCATGTATTGGTGAAACAATTGACGGCATTTCCAAATGTGGAAATCTTCCCCTCGGATCATTAATCCCTCTTTTATTGACAAAAATATATCCCGCTTGAAATTTATTGCCGACTTTATTAATTGTCACTTCGTTTATTGTTTGAGCATTTAATCTTCTCATATGTCCTCAAGCAGGCGTTTTGTCAACCTGACCTATTGAAACTTATATATGTATCACATACATCATGTCAACTGCTGTTTTGAACAAATGCACAAAATCGTTTTTTGCAATCTGGTTTTCAAACAAATTATCAAAATGCCATTCCGTGAGGAAGTATTTGGTAAAATATACAATAGAGCCAATTTCCATGCAATGAGCAAAAATGAAATAGAACATTTTTATGACCGTATGTATACTATAAATGTATGTATACATGTGTTGAATGGTCTAGTGGTTAGCACTACTTCCATTTAGGTCAAAGTGTTGTTATACAAAGTCATTAACAAACATAAATACACTGGTTACACAATAACACTGGACACTGGAGTGGTTATACAATTAACCGGTAATCAGAAAATATGGTTGATAAATTGGACAAAACTATATATGGGTGATCAGATCACCCATACATAACTAATCGATTAAATTAAGTCTTTAAGTGAAACTCGACCATAAACAGATTGAATTGAGATTAATGCAGGTGAGAGACACTTGTGCTTGTCGACAGCTTACATTCCTATATGAAACACATATCGCTAAAAAAAACTATATAATAAACTTTCTGAATGCAACATTGTGTCCAAATTTCAAGAGAATCGATCCAGTACATTCCTAGATTGCCTATTTTGAACCAACGAACATTTACATTTTTATTTATCATATATAGCTATGTAGATAGAAGATAGATAGATAGATTAATAGATTGATCAGTTGTCGACTACTGAGAATTGAAGAGTATTCCAGTACTAATATCGCAATTAAAAAATGGAGGTTGGTGGTAGAAGGAGGTATTTTGATTATATGTATTTTGTAAAGTCAAATCATAAAAAAATAAAACAATTTTGTCTGAAAAATACAAAACATTTTGGTGGGGAGGGCCCCCTTATCACTTATGGGTAGAAAAAATAGTTTACGACCGATTCTCAGACCTACCGTATATACACATAAAATTTCATGGAAATCGATCAGGCCGTTTCGAAGGAGTAATTGAAGAGTATTCCAGTACTAATATCGCAATTAAAAAATGGAGGTTGGTGGTAGAAGAGGGAAAATTAGGGATTATATGTATTTTTTAATGTCAAATCATAAAAAAATAAAAATAAAAAATTTTGTCTGAAAAATACAAAAAATGTTTGGGGGGGGGGCCGCCCTTATCACTTAAAGCTATAAAACATAGTTTATAACCGATTCTCAGACCTACCGAATATACACATAAAATTTCATGGAAATCAGTCAGGCCGTTTCGGAGGAGTAATTGAAGAGTATTTCAGTACTAATATCGCAATTAAAAAATGGGCGTTGGTGGTAGAAGGGAGAAAATGAAGGATTATATGTATTTTTTAATGTCAAATCATAAAAAAATAAAAATAAAAAATTTTGTCTCAAAAATACAAAAAATTTTTGGGGGGAGGGCCCCCCTTATCACTTAAGGGTATAAAAAATAGTTTACAACTGACTCTCAGACCTACCGTATATACACATAAAATTTCATGGAAATCAGTCAAGCCGTTTCGGAGGAGTAATTAAAGAGTATTTCAGTACTAATATCGCAATTAAAAAATGGGGGTTGGTGGTAGAAGGGGGAAAATTAGGGATTATATGTATTTTTTAATGTCAAATCATAAAAAAATAAAAATAAAAAGTTTTGTCTGAAAAATACAAAAAAATTTTCGGGGGAGGGCCCCCTTATCACTTAAGGGTATAAAAAATAGTTTACGACCGATTCTCAGACCTACTGTATATACACATAAAATTTCATGGAAATCAGTCAAGCCGTTTCGGAGGAGTTTAATTACAAACACTGTGACACGAGAATTTTATATATATATATATATATATATATATATATATATATATATATATATATATATATATATATATATATATATATATATATATATATATATATATATATATATATATATATATATATATATATATATATATATATATATATATATATATATATATATATATATATATATATATATATATATATATATATATATATATATATATATATATATATATATATATATATATATATATATATATATATATATATATATATATATATATATATATATATATATATATATATATATATATATATATATATATATATATATATATATATATATATATATATATATATCAGTGGCGTGCAGTGGGTTTCGATAGACGGTAAGCAGATTATATAAAAAAATAAGAACATTATTCAATTTATCGCCACATGATAGTTCTTCCATTGTATTGATTGCATAACGTGATAAGGCTTTGGCAGATCAGTCTGCACTAATATATGTAATAGCTAAGCTTCTTTCAAAAACTTCTTCTGTTTTAGTTACAAATCGTCCTATTGTTGACAGCTGCGACTTATAAGATATATCTGATGTTTCATCAAGAAGTATGGCAATAAATAAACAATCTTTGATTTCGAGAAAATTTGAGTTTTTTAGATCAACACATATTGATTCACTCAAATCATTTTGTATACGATTGAAAATGCCTAAAAATACTTTGGATTCCTATAAAAATGTGTGAAATTGATCATATATCGATAACACTTTCAACATTATAACACTACTGAGTAATTTGAAAAAATTCATTGATTAATATAATATGGCTTTGTGTTTACTAACGGCATTAAAAAAATTATTTAAATTATGATGACCATCGTAGGTTTAAATACCCTTTTCTTTAGAAAATAAAATAAACATTTCATAAAAAATGAAACAGACTTCAGAAACAACAAAAGAGGCACAAAAAAGTGAAAAAAATCTCAATTGTGGCTTTTAGAGACAGAAATACATATAAAATGATTAATTTAATTTAATTATGCCTAACTACAGAAAATTACACTTTTCAACAAAGATGTTATATTATAAAACTTATATTTTATTATAACTATTATAGTTTTTGTAATAGTTATTATATTGTAAGATTTATTTGTAGTACAAAACTGTTGGAAATCGATGCCAAGCAAGAGATGTCAATGGTACCGGCTTCGAACATTTTGTTTTGAAAATAAATTTCAAAATATAAAAGCTATTATGAAAAAATAACTTTTACAATATAATATCTTTGTTTAAAAGCGTAATTTTTTGTATGTAACTAAGTATAATTAAATTAAATTAATCAAAATTTATACGTATTTTTGTCTCTAAAAGGCACAATTGAGTTATTTTTCACTTTTTTGTGCCTCTTTTGTTTTTTCTGAAGTCGGTTTTATTTATTTAAAAAAGTTTATTTTTTTTTCATTTTGTTTTGTGTAGTCATAAAATCAAAAGGCGGGGACATTTTCTGTCATAGAAAGGAATTTAGGACCATTTCGGCATCTAAATCAATTAAATACAACTCAAACCGTCCAAATAGGTTAAAAGCTGTTTCAAAGAAATTGGTAAAATACATTAAAAATATAGTTTTTTTCAATTTCCTGAACAACGACCGTTTTACACGTAATATAAAAAATATGGGACCACTTTGGCATCTATCTTAATAGAATACATTTAAGCCATCCAAATCGAGTGAGCTATTTTCGAGAAATCGGCGAAAATACATAAAAAAATATAGTTTTTCCAATTTTCTGAAAATAGTACATTTTGCTACAAGAGATGAAAACGCTGCTTTTTCGTGAGTGAAAGTTTGTTCACGAGAACAGTTAAAGTCCAGTGGGACAATTTCACGAACGTAAAATATTTTTATCTCGCGTGGGAAATACACTTTTTTCTATGATAGTAAATATATAAACGATATTTGTTAGAATTTATTAAATTAGAAATCGACAAAATAACATTCAAAATTCATATTCTATTTTTAAATATGGTTGCTTTGTTTTAAAATTATATGAAAATACCATAGCAACTACAATTTGTTATTCTTTTTACACTAGAGGAAAAAAAACCTCACAGGGGATTAATCCTGCTTGAAAATAAACTTTTCCTCTGCTATCATAGAAAACGGTATTTTTCACGTCATAAAAAAATGGACCACTTGGGAGTCTACCTTAACAGAATACAATTTAAATCATTCAAATCGAATGAGCCGTTTTCAAGAAACATACATAAAAAACCTTCAATGAAAGATCCAATAATTTCATCATTTAAATCACTGGAAACAATATTATTTAATGGTTGCACCATTTTAATAAACGAAATATTACACCCATCAAAACTATAAATTAATAATGTTATTAATTTTAATAACACAACCAATAGATTGAAAATCATTTCAATTTTATCAGGAAAAAACTAACAAACATTTTTCTTCATACTACAAAACTAAAAAACATGTGTTACAAAATGTACACCAAATGTAAAATGAAAAAAGAAAAGGAAAGAAAAAACTTTACAAGCAGAATTATCTTCTGCTTATTTTCACACATTTTATTAAGACTTTAATTGTTTGTTTTTCAATACAACTTCTAAGGAATACATAGCGATTGAAAGCAGAAATTTTACTGATGACCAAAGAACAAAAAATAGATAAAATCTGCCAAAAAACAAAATTTTTTTATATTTTATTTATATGTGCATTTTAGATTAGAGTGTCAAAAATTCAAAAAGGCTGACATCTAAATATAGATTTTTGGAATATTAGAATAATCGTTAATAAATAAATGATATTAATAATCGATTTAGAATGTTTTTATATTCTTTAATCTTCTTATATATTAATACGCTAGATTAAAACTTTGTGAAGCATAAGGCTTTTTTATTCGCAGATGGATTCAATTCAAATTTTCACAGCTAACTGATATTAGTGTAACCTATATTGGGATCCGGATTCAAACAAATCGGATCATAAATAAAAAAGTTATTATATACGGAAAACTTTTTCTATACATATGCATTATAAGTTTACATACATATAAAAATATATTTGCTATCGAACAACGACAACAAAAACGAAACTTAAAACTTTATTTTGTTATTCTTTTTTATATTTAATTTTTTTCTCAGCTGTTAGTATATTTATTTCTTTGAATGTGAATAAACGTACATATTGTTTTTCTATGTTTTAAATTTCATTTCGAATTTTTTCTTATGCGTAAGATAGGTTTTGAGTTAGATCGTGTGAATCCTTTTGTTCGTTCTTTTAAATCAATGCATGAATTTTGTGAAAGACCTGAGAATGTTACTGCTGATGTGTCAATGGTTATAAAAGTTAACAGAGAATGTGATATTCGTCGTTTAATGATGCTGTTCAAACTGATGTGGTTGCTATTTTTAAAAATGATGAATTTTGTTAAATTTGTCAGATGAAGATAGAATTGATGGAAATGAAATGATTAATAAATTTGTATGTACTGAAATCCCTGATCCCATTCTTTTTCCTAAATTACATGAATATGTGAAACGTCATATGATGCATGAACCATGTGGTGCTCTAAATCCCAATTCTGTTTGTATGAGAGTGGTAAATGTAGTAATAATTTTCGAAAACCTTTTTCTGAAAATATTAAAGAATATGTGAATGGTTATCCTTTGTACCGTCGACGTGATAATGGTATGAGTGTTGATGTACGTGGTGCATCTCTTGATAATAGATATGTTGTTCCGTATAATATTTATCTTCTTGCAAAATTCAATTGTCATATTAACGTGGAAATATGTACGACTGTTAAAAGTGTGAAATATGTTTACAAGTATGTATATAAAGACTATGATTCTGCCAATGTTGAATTGAGAGTGAATGGAGAGAATGCAGTGAATAATGATGATGCGATTGTGGGAAATGAAATTCAAGATTTTTTGAATGGACGGTATGTTGGTTCGACTGAAGCTGCTTGGCGCATATTTGAATTTCCAATGCATTTTCAATCTCATACAATTATTCGACTTGATTGTCATTTGCCTAATAGACAAAATGTTTATATCAGGAATGGTAATGTGGCTGGCACAGTCGTAAATGTATCAAGAACAAAATTGTTAGCATTTTTCCATTTGAATTCCATTGATAATTTAGCTAATGAGTTTTTGTATACAGAATTAATTATGTTTGGTATGACCAAAGTAAATCGTGGAAAAGAAGACAACATGGGGCTGATAAAGTTGTTGCTCGATTATATATGGTTACTCCAAAAGATATAGAATTGTTTCATATGCGTTTACTTCTGTTGCATGTTCGTGGTCCAAAATCTTTTTTTGATCTACGTATGTATGAAGGTGTACCCTACCCTACTTTTGTTGCAGCATGTGAAGCTCGAGGTATTGCAACAAATGATAATGAATAGCGTGAATGTTTACTTGAAGCTTCAGAAATTCAATCACCAAAACAGTTTCGTCAATTATTTGCATTTATCTGTGGTTTGAATGTTCCTCCGAATGCTTTAGCTTTTTTCTTGACAGCTCATGCAGGTTGTGGCAAAACTTTTGTTCAAACGGCAATCATTCATAAATTTAATTCACTAAATCTTTCGTGTATTGTAACTGCCTTCAGTGGTATTGCATCAACTCTTTTGATTGGGGGGGGCGAACTTTGCATAATGTTTTCAAATTACCAATTCCATTATTAGAGAATTCAATGCCAAATATAACTCCAAACAGTGTACATGGCACAAATATTAATAATGCATCAATCATTATTATAGATGAAATTTCAATGTGTTCTATTCATGCTTTAAAATTAACTAGGAAGGCCCGGCGTGCTTCGCTACGCTTATAAATAAAGTTTTTGCGTAGACATTTTGTTGACGTAGAAGCAATGATTTCAAAAAGTGGTAACGAGAAATGCTAGCATATAATTTTTAATTTTTCTTTTTAAATATATGAATGAAAAATAATCAGAACTCTAGCTGATCAGGAAATATGAAAAATTAGCGATCAAATAAGTTAGAGATAAAATAAGCTTACTTGAAAACTTATTTGATCGCTAATTTTTCATATATCCGAACTGATCAGCTAGAGTTCTGATTATTTTTCATTCATATATTTAAAAAGAAAAATTAAAAATTATATGCTAGCATTTCTCATTACCACTTTTTGAAATCATTGCTTCTACGTCAACAAAATGTCTACGCAAAAACTTTATTTATAAGCGTAGCGAAGCACGCCGGGCCTTCCTAGTTAGTATAAATTTTTGTTAAGACTATTTTAAATTTTGTTTGGGTAAGCAGGTATGACCCTGCTATATATATATATAATATATATATATACATATATATATATATATATATATATATATATATATATATATATATATATATATATATATATATATATAATATATATATATATATATATATATATATATATATATTATATATGTATATATATATATATATATATATATATATATATATATATATATATATATATATATATATATATATATATATATATAATATATATATATATATATATTATATATATATATATATATATTGTAGCATAGATATACCATGTAAATATCTAAAACTACCAACAACAACACCATAACCCAATAAACTAAAGAAAAACTCATATACAATCTTTATCATACATTATCAAACATAAACAAAGATATACAATATAAATATCTAAAACTACCAACAACAATCAAATATCGAAATCACACCAATAACCCAATAAACTAAAGAAAAACTTATATGTAAACATAAACAAACAAAAACCAATTAATTAATTTATTCATAATTCGCATAATTTGTAAATACAAAAAATAATATTAAAATCATGATGTAATTTCTTCGTAGAACTAAAAATGTCTACGAAGGAAAAATAATATATTGGGAAACCCTTTTAAATGATTATCGACAAATTTGAACAATTGTTGTTGTTTTGCTTATTATCAATTTAGTATATATGAAATGAAAAGATCTTTCATATTATAAACTTGTTTAGCCGGGTTTAAAATTTTATATTTTATTATTTTGTTTTTCCTCAATTTACCCCGTTTGATTGAATATAATTTTTATTATTAAATCTATATATTTCGGGCTAGGCCCATCTTCAGGATTATTAATAAAAATAATAAAAAATTATATCACAATAAGAAAATAAAGTTTTTGACATAAATTATATAAACAAAAAACGATATACAATTTAACATGAGTTACTATGTTATAATTAACTTAAAAAAATGGTAATCAAGTGAAAAGCTTAAAGTTACTTTAAATTTTAGAACAATCGGATTAAATTAAAATAATTATTCGAAAAATCCTTCTTATCACTTTTAAAATTACAAATTGTTTCTTCATTTTTTATGATTTGGCACACCTCGTGTATCTGTAATTTAGTTTTATTTCTTTCCTTAGCCAAAATTTGAACATCATCGAATTTAAATTCATGTTTATTTTCTATAGAATGTTTAGCAAGTGCAGAACAATTATTAGTAACTGAAGTTTTTTTAGAATCATATTTATGTTGATCCATACGAACACCTAATTTTTGAATTGTTTCACCAATATATGTTGTGTTACAGTTATTACAATCAACCTTATAAACAACACCACTATGTTGTTCTTTAGGTATTTTTGATTTTGAATTTGTAAAACTATAACTATTTTTATTTTTAGGCCTCATAGCCATTTTAATATTAGGAACAAACTGTGAACAAGAGTAAATAGCATATTAAATTATTTGGATTTAAGTATTCATCATTTGGATAATGGAAAGATTATAACTAATTGGTATCATAAAGAGATTGCTTCTAATCGATTATTAAATTACTATTCTACACATCCACGTAATATGAAGTTAAATGTAGCTAAATCTTTTATTCGAAAAATATTTCGACATAGCCATATAAACTTTTGGAATGATAATTTAAAAATAATTTATAACATACTTCGTACTAATAACTACCCTAAAAGTTTAATTGATAAAATGATTAGTCAGGTTCGTAATACTAATTTAAATCAATTGGGTAATAGTTATAATTATCTATCACTTGATCAAACAGCTAATAATATGGTATCAAATAATGAAAATTTAAATAAATATGCATCATTAACTTATGTTCCGGGTCTAAGCGAAACACTTTCTCGCTCTTGTTCACAGTTTGTTCCTAATATTAAAATGGCTATGAGGCCTAAAAATAAAAATAGTTATAGTTTTACAAATTCAAAATCAAAAATACCTAAAGAACAACATAGTGGTGTTGTTTATAAGGTTGATTGTAATAACTGTAACACAACATATATTGGTGAAACAATTCAAAAATTAGGTGTTCGTATGGATCAACATAAATATGATTCTAAAAAAACTTCAGTTACTAATAATTGTTCTGCACTTGCTAAACATTCTATAGAAAATAAACATGAATTTAAATTCGATGATGTTCAAATTTTGGCTAAGGAAAGAAATAAAACTAAATTACAGATACACGAGGTGTGCCAAATCATAAAAAATGAGGAAACAATTTGTAATTTTAAAAGTGATAAGAAGGATTTTTCGAATAATTATTTTAATTTAATCCGATTGTTCTAAAATTTAAAGTAACTTTAAGCTTTTCACTTGATTACCATTTTTTAAGTTAATTATAACATAGTAACTCATGTTAAATTGTATATCGTTTTTTGTTTATATAATTTATGTCAAAAACTTTATTTTCTTATTGTGATATAATTTTTTATTATTTTTATTAATAATCCTGAAGATGGGCCTAGCCCGAAATATATAGATTTAATAATAAAAATTATATTCAATCAAACGGGGTAAATTGAGGAAAAACAAAATAATAAAATAGAAAAGATCTTTAATAAATCAGTATTTAAGTTATACTCAAATCAACAGTGTTTCATTTAGTGTGAAGTTCAAGTGAGAAAACCATCAAAGATCATGTAAGTATTTAAAATTTACTATTCGGTAGAAGTTGTTCTTTTAAGAGTCTCTGGCTCATAAGAATAACTAATACCACATTAAGTGGTTCGGTAGAAGTTGTTCTTTTAAGAGTCTCTGGCTCATAAGAACAACCAATACCATTTCATGTGGTAACCAGTTTTCTTATTTGGAGAACTTGCTATTTGGTGGATCTTGTTCTCTTAAGAGTCTCTGGCTCATGAGAACAACTGAAACCCTAGGGACTTCACGAATATAGGATTCACCACAGATCCCATATTCGTCACTACATATTTTTTAGGATCATCTGATCCCAAACAATAGAACTTAAAACTCGTTATACTCCTCATGCAATTCATTC
>CAVNZG010001223.1:0-41667 GCA_963693315.1 Diogma glabrata
CTTACCTGTTTTTTTAGCGAAAAAAAAATTTTGTCGCAAATCTTGGGGAATGGCATATAAAATGAAAGGTGGGTCCAAAACAATCCCCTACCTCAAGTTATAGCATAATTGGTAAGCGGGTTTAGCCACAGCACCAGCTTTGGTTTCAAATGTAAAATTTTTGGTTTTCAATTTATGGCCTGTTTAAGGTAGCAAACCTGGTATTTTGACTTATTTCGCTTAAATTGACATCTAGAGATTACCGCCAGCATGTTTTTTCAATTTTTTTTTTTTGACAAAAATTTTGCAAAAAAAGCATGGTTAACCCCTTACCTGTTTTTTTAGCGAAAAAAAAAGTTGTCGCAAATCTTGGGGAATGGCATATAAAATGAAAGGTGGGTCCAAAACAATCCCCTACCTCAAGTTATAGCATAATTGGTAAGCGGGTTTAGCCACAGCACCAGCTTTGGTTTCAAATGTAAAATTTTTGGTTTTCAATTTATGGCCTGTTTAAGGTAGCAAACCTGGTATTTTGACTTATTTCGCTTAAATTGACATCTAGAGATTACCGCCAGCATGTTTTTTCAATTTTTTTTTTGACAAAAATTTTGCAAAAAAAGCATGGGTTAACCCCTTACCTGTTTTTTTAGCGAAAAAAAAATTTGTCGCAAATCTTGGGGAATGGCATATAAAATGAAAGGTGGGTCCAAAACAATCCCCTACCTCAAGTTATAGCATAATTGGTAAGCGGGTTTAGCCACAGCACCAGCTTTGGTTTCAAATGTAAAATTTTTGGTTTTCAATTTATGGCCTGTTTAAGGTAGCAAACCTGGTATTTTGACTTATTCGCTTAAATTGACATCTAGAGATTACCGCCAGCATGTTTTTTCAATTTTTTTTTTTGACAAAAATTTTGCAAAAAAGCATGGGTTAACCCCTTACCTGTTTTTTTAGCGAAAAAAAAAATTTGTCGCAAATCTTGGGGAATGGCATATAAAATGAAAGGTGGGTCCAAAACAATCCCCTACCTCAAGTTATAGCATAATTGGTAAGCGGGTTTAGCCACAGCACCAGCTTTGGTTTCAAATGTAAAATTTTTGGTTTTCAATTTATGGCCTGTTTAAGGTAGCAAACCTGGTATTTTGACTTATTTCGCTTAAATTGACATCTAGAGATTACCGCCAGCATGTTTTTTCAATTTTTTTTTTTGACAAAAATTTTGCAAAAAAAGCATGGGTTAACCCCTTACCTGTTTTTTTAGCGAAAAAAAAATTTGTCGCAAATCTTGGGGAATGGCATATAAAATGAAAGGTGGGTCCAAAACAATCCCCTACCTCAAGTTATAGCATAATTGGTAAGCGGGTTTAGCCACAGCACCAGCTTTGGTTTCAAATGTAAAATTTTTGGTTTTCAATTTATGGCCTGTTTAAGGTAGCAAACCTGGTATTTTGACTTATTTCGCTTAAATTGACATCTAGAGATTACCGCCAGCATGTTTTTTCAATTTTTTTTTTGACAAAAATTTTGCAAAAAAAGCATGGGTTAACCCCTTACCTGTTTTTTTAGCGAAAAAAAAATTTGTCGCAAATCTTGGGGAATGGCATATAAAATGAAAGGTGGGTCCAAAACAATCCCCTACCTCAAGTTATAGCATAATTGGTAAGCGGGTTTAGCCACAGCACCAGCTTTGGTTTCAAATGTAAAATTTTTGGTTTTCAATTTATGGCCTGTTTAAGGTAGCAAACCTGGTATTTTGACTTATTTCGCTTAAATTGACATCTAGAGATTACCGCCAGCATGTTTTTCATTTTTTTTTTTGACAAAAATTTTGCAAAAAAAGCATGGGTTAACCCCTTACCTGTTTTTTTAGCGAAAAAAAAATTTGTCGCAAATCTTGGGGAATGGCATATAAAATGAAAGGTGGGTCCAAAACAATCCCCTACCTCAAGTTATAGCATAATTGGTAAGCGGGTTTAGCCACAGCACCAGCTTTGGTTTCAAATGTAAAATTTTTGGTTTTCAATTATGGCCTGTTTAAGGTAGCAAACCTGGTATTTTGACTTATTTCGCTTAAATTGACATCTAGAGATTACCGCCAGCATGTTTTTTCAATTTTTTTTTTTGACAAAAATTTTGCAAAAAAAGCATGGGTTAACCCCTTACCTGTTTTTTTAGCGAAAAAAAAATTTGTCGCAAATCTTGGGGAATGGCATATAAAATGAAAGGTGGGTCCAAAACAATCCCCTACCTCAAGTTATAGCATAATTGGTAAGCGGGTTTAGCCACAGCACCAGCTTTGGTTTCAAATGTAAAATTTTTGGTTTTCAATTTATGGCCTGTTTAAGGTAGCAAACCTGGTATTTTGACTTATTTCGCTTAAATTGACATCTAGAGATTACCGCCAGCATGTTTTTTCAATTTTTTTTTTTGACAAAAATTTTGCAAAAAAAGCATGGGTTAACCCCTTACCTGTTTTTTTAGCGAAAAAAAAATTTGTCGCAAATCTTGGGGAATGGCATATAAAATGAAAGGTGGGTCCAAAACAATCCCCTACCTCAAGTTATAGCATAATTGGTAAGCGGGTTTAGCCACAGCACCAGCTTTGGTTTCAAATGTAAAATTTTTGGTTTTCAATTTATGGCCTGTTTAAGGTAGCAAACCTGGTATTTTGACTTATTTCGCTTAAATTGACATCTAGAGATTACCGCCAGCATGTTTTTTCAATTTTTTTTTTTGACAAAAATTTTGCAAAAAAAGCATGGGTTAACCCCTTACCTGTTTTTTTAGCGAAAAAAAAATTTGTCGCAAATCTTGGGGAATGGCATATAAAATGAAAGGTGGGTCCAAAACAATCCCCTACCTCAAGTTATAGCATAATTGGTAAGCGGGTTTAGCCACAGCACCAGCTTTGGTTTCAAATGTAAAATTTTGGTTTTCAATTTATGGCCTGTTTAAGGTAGCAAACCTGGTATTTTGACTTATTTCGCTTAAATTGACATCTAGAGATTACCGCCAGCATGTTTTTTCAATTTTTTTTTTGACAAAAATTTTGCAAAAAAAGCATGGGTTAACCCCTTACCTGTTTTTTTAGCGAAAAAAAAATTTGTCGCAAATCTTGGGGAATGGCATATAAAATGAAAGGTGGGTCCAAAACAATCCCCTACCTCAAGTTATAGCATAATTGGTAAGCGGGTTTAGCCACAGCACCAGCTTTGGTTTCAAATGTAAAATTTTTGGTTTTCAATTTATGGCCTGTTTAAGGTAGCAAACCTGGTATTTTGACTTATTTCGCTTAAATTGACATCTAGAGATTACCGCCAGCATGTTTTTTCAATTTTTTTTTTGACAAAAATTTTGCAAAAAAGCATGGGTTAACCCCTTACCTGTTTTTTTAGCGAAAAAAAAATTTGTCGCAAATCTTGGGGAATGGCATATAAAATGAAAGGTGGGTCCAAAACAATCCCTACCTCAAGTTATAGCATAATTGGTAAGCGGGTTTAGCCACAGCACCAGCTTTGGTTTCAAATGTAAAATTTTTGGTTTTCAATTTATGGCCTGTTTAAGGTAGCAAACCTGGTATTTTGACTTATTTCGCTTAAATTGACATCTAGAGATTACCGCCAGCATGTTTTTTCAATTTTTTTTTTGACAAAAATTTTGCAAAAAAAGCATGGGTTAACCCCTTACCTGTTTTTTTAGCGAAAAAAAAATTTGTCGCAAATCTTGGGGAATGGCATATAAAATGAAAGGTGGGTCCAAAACAATCCCCTACCTCAAGTTATAGCATAATTGGTAAGCGGGTTTAGCCACAGCACCAGCTTTGGTTTCAAATGTAAAATTTTTGGTTTTCAATTTATGGCCTGTTTAAGGTAGCAAACCTGGTATTTTGACTTATTTCGCTTAAATTGACATCTAGAGATTACCGCCAGCATGTTTTTTCAATTTTTTTTTTTGACAAAAATTTTGCAAAAAAAGCATGGGTTAACCCCTTACCTGTTTTTTTAGCGAAAAAAAAATTTGTCGCAAATCTTGGGGAATGGCATATAAAATGAAAGGTGGGTCCAAAACAATCCCCTACCTCAAGTTATAGCATAATTGGTAAGCGGGTTTAGCCACAGCACCAGCTTTGGTTTCAAATGTAAAATTTTTGGTTTTCAATTTATGGCCTGTTTAAGGTAGCAAACCTGGTATTTTGACTTATTTCGCTTAAATTGACATCTAGAGATTACCGCCAGCATGTTTTTTCAATTTTTTTTTTTGACAAAAATTTTGCAAAAAAAGCATGGGTTAACCCCTTACCTGTTTTTTTAGCGAAAAAAAAATTTGTCGCAAATCTTGGGGAATGGCATATAAAATGAAAGGTGGGTCCAAAACAATCCCCTACCTCAAGTTATAGCATAATTGGTAAGCGGGTTTAGCCACAGCACCAGCTTTGGTTTCAAATGTAAAATTTTTGGTTTTCAATTTATGGCCTGTTTAAGGTAGCAAACCTGGTATTTTGACTTATTTCGCTTAAATTGACATCTAGAGATTACCGCCAGCATGTTTTTTCAATTTTTTTTTTTGACAAAAATTTTGCAAAAAAAGCATGGGTTAACCCCTTACCTGTTTTTTTAGCGAAAAAAAAATTTGTCGCAAATCTTGGGGAATGGCATATAAAATGAAAGGTGGGTCCAAAACAATCCCCTACCTCAAGTTATAGCATAATTGGTAAGCGGGTTTAGCCACAGCACCAGCTTTGGTTTCAAATGTAAAATTTTTGGTTTTCAATTTATGGCCTGTTTAAGGTAGCAAACCTGGTATTTTGACTTATTTCGCTTAAATTGACATCTAGAGATTACCGCCAGCATGTTTTTTCAATTTTTTTTTTTGACAAAAATTTTGCAAAAAAAGCATGGGTTAACCCCTTACCTGTTTTTTTAGCGAAAAAAAAATTTGTCGCAAATCTTGGGGAATGGCATATAAAATGAAAGGTGGGTCCAAAACAATCCCTACCTCAAGTTATAGCATAATTGGTAAGCGGGTTTAGCCACAGCACCAGCTTTGGTTTCAAATGTAAAATTTTTGGTTTTCAATTTATGGCCTGTTTAAGGTAGCAAACCTGGTATTTTGACTTATTTCGCTTAAATTGACATCTAGAGATTACCGCCAGCATGTTTTTTCAATTTTTTTTTTTGACAAAAATTTTGCAAAAAAAGCATGGGTTAACCCCTTACCTGTTTTTTTAGCGAAAAAAAAAGTTGTCGCAAATCTTGGGGAATGGCATATAAAATGAAAGGTGGGTCCAAAACAATCCCCTACCTCAAGTTATAGCATAATTGGTAAGCGGGTTTAGCCACAGCACCAGCTTTGGTTTCAAATGTAAAATTTTTGGTTTTCAATTTATGGCCTGTTTAAGGTAGCAAACCTGGTATTTTGACTTATTTCGCTTAAATTGACATCTAGAGATTACCGCCAGCATGTTTTTTCAATTTTTTTTTTTGACAAAAATTTTGCAAAAAAAGCATGGGTTAACCCCTTACCTGTTTTTTTAGCGAAAAAAAAAGTTGTCGCAAATCTTGGGGAATGGCATATAAAATGAAAGGTGGGTCCAAAACAATCCCCTACCTCAAGTTATAGCATAATTGGTAAGCGGGTTTAGCCACAGCACCAGCTTTGGTTTCAAATGTAAAATTTTTGGTTTTCAATTTATGGCCTGTTTAAGGTAGCAAACCTGGTATTTTGACTTATTTCGCTTAAATTGACATCTAGAGATTACCGCCAGCATGTTTTTTCAATTTTTTTTTTTGACAAAAATTTTGCAAAAAAAGCATGGGTTAACCCCTTACCTGTTTTTTTAGCGAAAAAAAAAGTTGTCGCAAATCTTGGGGAATGGCATATAAAATGAAAGGTGGGTCCAAAACAATCCCCTACCTCAAGTTATAGCATAATTGGTAAGCGGGTTTAGCCACAGCACCAGCTTTGGTTTCAAATGTAAAATTTTTGGTTTTCAATTTATGGCCTGTTTAAGGTAGCAAACCTGGTATTTTGACTTATTTCGCTTAAATTGACATCTAGAGATTACCGCCAGCATGTTTTTTCAATTTTTTTTTTTGACAAAAATTTTGCAAAAAAAGCATGGGTTAACCCCTTACCTGTTTTTTTAGCGAAAAAAAAAGTTGTCGCAAATCTTGGGGAATGGCATATAAAATGAAAGGTGGGTCCAAAACAATCCCCTACCTCAAGTTATAGCATAATTGGTAAGCGGGTTTAGCCACAGCACCAGCTTTGGTTTCAAATGTAAAATTTTTGGTTTTCAATTTATGGCCTGTTTAAGGTAGCAAACCTGGTATTTTGACTTATTTCGCTTAAATTGACATCTAGAGATTACCGCCAGCATGTTTTTTCAATTTTTTTTTTGACAAAAATTTTGCAAAAAAAGCATGGGTTAACCCCTTACCTGTTTTTTTAGCGAAAAAAAAATTTGTCGCAAATCTTGGGGAATGGCATATAAAATGAAAGGTGGGTCCAAAACAATCCCCTACCTCAAGTTATAGCATAATTGGTAAGCGGGTTTAGCCACAGCACCAGCTTTGGTTTCAAATGTAAAATTTTTGGTTTTCAATTTATGGCCTGTTTAAGGTAGCAAACCTGGTATTTTGACTTATTTCGCTTAAATTGACATCTAGAGATTACCGCCAGCATGTTTTTTCAATTTTTTTTTTGACAAAAATTTTGCAAAAAAAGCATGGGTTAACCCCTTACCTGTTTTTTTAGCGAAAAAAAAAGTTGTCGCAAATCTTGGGGAATGGCATATAAAATGAAAGGTGGGTCCAAAACAATCCCCTACCTCAAGTTATAGCATAATTGGTAAGCGGGTTTAGCCACAGCACCAGCTTTGGTTTCAAATGTAAAATTTTTGGTTTTCAATTTATGGCCTGTTTAAGGTAGCAAACCTGGTATTTTGACTTATTTCGCTTAAATTGACATCTAGAGATTACCGCCAGCATGTTTTTTCAATTTTTTTTTTTGACAAAAATTTTGCAAAAAAAGCATGGGTTAACCCCCTTACCTGTTTTTTTAGCGAAAAAAAAAGTTGTCGCAAATCTTGGGGAATGGCATATAAAATGAAAGGTGGGTCCAAAACAATCCCCTACCTCAAGTTATAGCATAATTGGTAAGCGGTTTAGCCACAGCACCAGCTTTGGTTTCAAATGTAAAATTTTTGGTTTTCAATTTATGGCCTGTTTAAGGTAGCAAACCTGGTATTTTGACTTATTTCGCTTAAATTGACATCTAGAGATTACCGCCAGCATGTTTTTTCAATTTTTTTTTTGACAAAAATTTTGCAAAAAAAGCATGGGTTAACCCCTTACCTGTTTTTTTAGCGAAAAAAAAAGTTGTCGCAAATCTTGGGGAATGGCATATAAAATGAAAGGTGGGTCCAAAACAATCCCCTACCTCAAGTTATAGCATAATTGGTAAGCGGGTTTAGCCACAGCACCAGCTTTGGTTTCAAATGTAAAATTTTTGGTTTTCAATTTATGGCCTGTTTAAGGTAGCAAACCTGGTATTTTGACTTATTTCGCTTAAATTGACATCTAGAGATTACCGCCAGCATGTTTTTTCAATTTTTTTTTTGACAAAAATTTTGCAAAAAAAGCATGGGTTAACCCCTTACCTGTTTTTTTAGCGAAAAAAAAAGTTGTCGCAAATCTTGGGGAATGGCATATAAAATGAAAGGTGGGGTCCAAAACAATCCCCTACCTCAAGTTATAGCATAATTGGTAAGCGGGTTTAGCCACAGCACCAGCTTTGGTTTCAAATGTAAAATTTTTGGTTTTCAATTTATGGCCTGTTTAAGGTAGCAAACCTGGTATTTTGACTTATTTCGCTTAAATTGACATCTAGAGATTACCGCCAGCATGTTTTTTCAATTTTTTTTTTGACAAAAATTTTGCAAAAAAAGCATGGGTTAACCCCTTACCTGTTTTTTTAGCGAAAAAAAAATTTGTCGCAAATCTTGGGGAATGGCATATAAAATGAAAGGTGGGTCCAAAACAATCCCCTACCTCAAGTTATAGCATAATTGGTAAGCGGGTTTAGCCACAGCACCAGCTTTGGTTTCAAATGTAAAATTTTTGGTTTTCAATTTATGGCCTGTTTAAGGTAGCAAACCTGGTATTTTGACTTATTTCGCTTAAATTGACATCTAGAGATTACCGCCAGCATGTTTTTTCAATTTTTTTTTTGACAAAAATTTTGCAAAAAAAGCATGGGTAACCCCTTACCTGTTTTTTTAGCGAAAAAAAAATTTGTCGCAAATCTTGGGGAATGGCATATAAAATGAAAGGTGGGTCCAAAACAATCCCCTACCTCAAGTTATAGCATAATTGGTAAGCGGGTTTAGCCACAGCACCAGCTTTGGTTTCAAATGTAAAATTTTTGGTTTTCAATTTATGGCCTGTTTAAGGTAGCAAACCTGGTATTTTGACTTATTTCGCTTAAATTGACATCTAGAGATTACCGCCAGCATATTTTTTCAATTTTTTTTTTGACAAAAATTTTGCAAAAAAAGCATGGGTTAACCCCTTACCTGTTTTTTTAGCGAAAAAAAAATTTGTCGCAAATCTTGGGGAATGGCATATAAAATGAAAGGTGGGTCCAAAACAATCCCCTACCTCAAGTTATAGCATAATTGGTAAGCGGGTTTAGCCACAGCACCAGCTTTGGTTTCAAATGTAAAATTTTTGGTTTTCAATTTATGGCCTGTTTAAGGTAGCAAACCTGGTATTTTGACTTATTTCGCTTAAATTGACATCTAGAGATTACCGCCAGCATGTTTTTTCAATTTTTTTTTTTGACAAAAATTTTGCAAAAAAAGCATGGGTTAACCCCTTACCTGTTTTTTTAGCGAAAAAAAAAGTTGTCGCAAATCTTGGGGAATGGCATATAAAATGAAAGGTGGGTCCAAAACAATCCCCTACCTCAAGTTATAGCATAATTGGTAAGCGGGTTTAGCCACAGCACCAGCTTTGGTTTCAAATGTAAAATTTTTGGTTTTCAATTTATGGCCTGTTTAAGGTAGCAAACCTGGTATTTTGACTTATTTCGCTTAAATTGACATCTAGAGATTACCGCCAGCATGTTTTTTCAATTTTTTTTTTGACAAAAATTTTGCAAAAAAAGCATGGGTTAACCCCTTACCTGTTTTTTTAGCGAAAAAAAAATTTGTCGCAAATCTTGGGGAATGGCATATAAAATGAAAGGTGGGTCCAAAACAATCCCCTACCTCAAGTTATAGCATAATTGGTAAGCGGGTTTAGCCACAGCACCAGCTTTGGTTTCAAATGTAAAATTTTTGGTTTTCAATTTATGGCCTGTTTAAGGTAGCAAACCTGGTATTTTGACTTATTTCGCTTAAATTGACATCTAGAGATTACCGCCAGCATGTTTTTTCAATTTTTTTTTTTGACAAAAATTTTGCAAAAAAAGCATGGGTTAACCCCTTACCTGTTTTTTTAGCGAAAAAAAAATTTGTCGCAAATCTTGGGGAATGGCATATAAAATGAAAGGTGGGTCCAAAACAATCCCCTACCTCAAGTTATAGCATAATTGGTAAGCGGGTTTAGCCACAGCACCAGCTTTGGTTTCAAATGTAAAATTTTTGGTTTTCAATTTATGGCCTGTTTAAGGTAGCAAACCTGGTATTTTGACTTATTTCGCTTAAATTGACATCTAGAGATTACCGCCAGCATGTTTTTTCAATTTTTTTTTTGACAAAATTTTGCAAAAAAAGCATGGGTTAACCCCTTACCTGTTTTTTTAGCGAAAAAAAATTTGTCGCAAATCTTGGGGAATGGCATATAAAATGAAAGGTGGGTCCAAAACAATCCCCTACCTCAAGTTATAGCATAATTGGTAAGCGGGTTTAGCCACAGCACCAGCTTTGGTTTCAAATGTAAAATTTTTGGTTTTCAATTTATGGCCTGTTTAAGGTAGCAAACCTGGTATTTTGACTTATTTCGCTTAAATTGACATCTAGAGATTACCGCCAGCATGTTTTTTCAATTTTTTTTTTTGACAAAAATTTTGCAAAAAAAGCATGGGTTAACCCCTTACCTGTTTTTTTAGCGAAAAAAAAATTTGTCGCAAATCTTGGGGAATGGCATATAAAATGAAAGGTGGGTCCAAAACAATCCCCTACCTCAAGTTATAGCATAATTGGTAAGCGGGTTTAGCCACAGCACCAGCTTTGGTTTCAAATGTAAAATTTTTGGTTTTCAATTTATGGCCTGTTTAAGGTAGCAAACCTGGTATTTTGACTTATTTCGCTTAAATTGACATCTAGAGATTACCGCCAGCATGTTTTTTCAATTTTTTTTTTTGACAAAAATTTTGCAAAAAAAGCATGGGTTAACCCCTTACCTGTTTTTTTAGCGAAAAAAAAAGTTGTCGCAAATCTTGGGGAATGGCATATAAAATGAAAGGTGGGTCCAAAACAATCCCCTACCTCAAGTTATAGCATAATTGGTAAGCGGGTTTAGCCACAGCACCAGCTTTGGTTTCAAATGTAAAATTTTTGGTTTTCAATTTATGGCCTGTTTAAGGTAGCAAACCTGGTATTTTGACTTATTTCGCTTAAATTGACATCTAGAGATTACCGCCAGCATGTTTTTTCAATTTTTTTTTTTGACAAAAATTTTGCAAAAAAAAGCATGGGTTAACCCCTTACCTGTTTTTTTAGCGAAAAAAAAATTTGTCGCAAATCTTGGGGAATGGCATATAAAATGAAAGGTGGGTCCAAAACAATCCCCTACCTCAAGTTATAGCATAATTGGTAAGCGGGTTTAGCCACAGCACCAGCTTTGGTTTCAAATGTAAAATTTTTGGTTTTCAATTTATGGCCTGTTTAAGGTAGCAAACCTGGTATTTTGACTTATTTCGCTTAAATTGACATCTAGAGATTACCGCCAGCATGTTTTTTCAATTTTTTTTTTTGACAAAAATTTTGCAAAAAAAGCATGGGTTAACCCCTTACCTGTTTTTTTAGCGAAAAAAAAATTTGTCGCAAATCTTGGGGAATGGCATATAAAATGAAAGGTGGGTCCAAAACAATCCCCTACCTCAAGTTATAGCATAATTGGTAAGCGGGTTTAGCCACAGCACCAGCTTTGGTTTCAAATGTAAAATTTTTGGTTTTCAATTTATGGCCTGTTTAAGGTAGCAAACCTGGTATTTTGACTTATTTCGCTTAAATTGACATCTAGAGATTACCGCCAGCATGTTTTTTCAATTTTTTTTTTTGACAAAAATTTTGCAAAAAAAGCATGGGTTAACCCCTTACCTGTTTTTTTAGCGAAAAAAAAATTTGTCGCAAATCTTGGGGAATGGCATATAAAATGAAAGGTGGGTCCAAAACAATCCCCTACCTCAAGTTATAGCATAATTGGTAAGCGGGTTTAGCCACAGCACCAGCTTTGGTTTCAAATGTAAAATTTTTGGTTTTCAATTTATGGCCTGTTTAAGGTAGCAAACCTGGTATTTTGACTTATTTCGCTTAAATTGACATCTAGAGATTACCGCCAGCATGTTTTTTCAATTTTTTTTTTTGACAAAAATTTTGCAAAAAAAGCATGGGTTAACCCCTTACCTGTTTTTTTAGCGAAAAAAAAATTTGTCGCAAATCTTGGGGAATGGCATATAAAATGAAAGGTGGGTCCAAAACAATCCCCTACCTCAAGTTATAGCATAATTGGTAAGCGGGTTTAGCCACAGCACCAGCTTTGGTTTCAAATGTAAAATTTTTGGTTTTCAATTTATGGCCTGTTTAAGGTAGCAAACCTGGTATTTTGACTTATTTCGCTTAAATTGACATCTAGAGATTACCGCCAGCATGTTTTTTCAATTTTTTTTTTGACAAAAATTTTGCAAAAAAAGCATGGGTTAACCCCTTACCTGTTTTTTTAGCGAAAAAAAAATTTGTCGCAAATCTTGGGGAATGGCATATAAAATGAAAGGTGGGTCCAAAACAATCCCCTACCTCAAGTTATAGCATAATTGGTAAGCGGGTTTAGCCACAGCACCAGCTTTGGTTTCAAATGTAAAATTTTTGGTTTTCAATTTATGGCCTGTTTAAGGTAGCAAACCTGGTATTTTGACTTATTTCGCTTAAATTGACATCTAGAGATTACCGCCAGCATGTTTTTTCAATTTTTTTTTTTGACAAAAATTTTGCAAAAAAAGCATGGGTTAACCCCTTACCTGTTTTTTTAGCGAAAAAAAAATTTGTCGCAAATCTTGGGGAATGGCATACAAAATGAAAGGTGGGTCCAAAACAATCCCCTACCTCAAGTTATAGCATAATTGGTAAGCGGGTTTAGCCACAGCACCAGCTTTGGTTTCAAATGTAAAATTTTTGGTTTTCAATTTATGGCCTGTTTAAGGTAGCAAACCTGGTATTTTGACTTATTTCGCTTAAATTGACATCTAGAGATTACCGCCAGCATGTTTTTTCAATTTTTTTTTTTGACAAAAATTTTGCAAAAAAAGCATGGGTTAACCCCTTACCTGTTTTTTTAGCGAAAAAAAAATTTGTCGCAAATCTTGGGGAATGGCATATAAAATGAAAGGTAGGTCCAAAACAATCCCCTACCTCAAGTTATAGCATAATTGGTAAGCGGGTTTAGCCACAGCACCAGCTTTGGTTTCAAATGTAAAATTTTTGGTTTTCAATTTATGGCCTGTTTAAGGTAGCAAACCTGGTATTTTGACTTATTTCGCTTAAATTGACATCTAGAGATTACCGCCAGCATGTTTTTTCAATTTTTTTTTTTGACAAAAATTTTGCAAAAAAAGCATGGGTTAACCCCTTACCTGTTTTTTTAGCGAAAAAAAAATTTGTCGCAAATCTTGGGGAATGGCATATAAAATGAAAGGTGGGTCCAAAACAATCCCCTACCTCAAGTTATAGCATAATTGGTAAGCGGGTTTAGCCACAGCACCAGCTTTGGTTTCAAATGTAAAATTTTTGGTTTTCAATTTATGGCCTGTTTAAGGTAGCAAACCTGGTATTTTGACTTATTTCGCTTAAATTGACATCTAGAGATTACCGCCAGCATGTTTTTTCAATTTTTTTTTTTGACAAAAATTTTGCAAAAAAAGCATGGGTTAACCCCTTACCTGTTTTTTTAGCGAAAAAAAAATTTGTCGCAAATCTTGGGGAATGGCATATAAAATGAAAGGTGGGTCCAAAACAATCCCCTACCTCAAGTTATAGCATAATTGGTAAGCGGGTTTAGCCACAGCACCAGCTTTGGTTTCAAATGTAAAATTTTTGGTTTTCAATTTATGGCCTGTTTAAGGTAGCAAACCTGGTATTTTGACTTATTTCGCTTAAATTGACATCTAGAGATTACCGCCAGCATGTTTTTTCAATTTTTTTTTTTGACAAAAATTTTGCAAAAAAAGCATGGGTTAACCCCTTACCTGTTTTTTTAGCGAAAAAAAAATTTGTCGCAAATCTTGGGGAATGGCATATAAAATGAAAGGTGGGTCCAAAACAATCCCCTACCTCAAGTTATAGCATAATTGGTAAGCGGGTTTAGCCACAGCACCAGCTTTGGTTTCAAATGTAAAATTTTTGGTTTTCAATTTATGGCCTGTTTAAGGTAGCAAACCTGGTATTTTGACTTATTTCGCTTAAATTGACATCTAGAGATTACCGCCAGCATGTTTTTTCAATTTTTTTTTTTGACAAAAATTTTGCAAAAAAAGCATGGGTTAACCCCTTACCTGTTTTTTTAGCGAAAAAAAAAGTTGTCGCAAATCTTGGGGAATGGCATATAAAATGAAAGGTGGGTCCAAAACAATCCCCTACCTCAAGTTATAGCATAATTGGTAAGCGGGTTTAGCCACAGCACCAGCTTTGGTTTCAAATGTAAAATTTTTGGTTTTCAATTTATGGCCTGTTTAAGGTAGCAAACCTGGTATTTTGACTTATTTCGCTTAAATTGACATCTAGAGATTACCGCCAGCATGTTTTTTCAATTTTTTTTTTTGACAAAAATTTTGCAAAAAAAGCATGGGTTAACCCCTTACCTGTTTTTTTAGCGAAAAAAAAATTTGTCGCAAATCTTGGGGAATGGCATATAAAATGAAAGGTGGGTCCAAAACAATCCCCTACCTCAAGTTATAGCATAATTGGTAAGCGGGTTTAGCCACAGCACCAGCTTTGGTTTCAAATGTAAAATTTTTGGTTTTCAATTTATGGCCTGTTTAAGGTAGCAAACCTGGTATTTTGACTTATTTCGCTTAAATTGACATCTAGAGATTACCGCCAGCATGTTTTTTCAATTTTTTTTTTTGACAAAAATTTTGCAAAAAAAGCATGGGTTAACCCCTTACCTGTTTTTTTAGCGAAAAAAAAATTTGTCGCAAATCTTGGGGAATGGCATATAAAATGAAAGGTGGGTCCAAAACAATCCCCTACCTCAAGTTATAGCATAATTGGTAAGCGGGTTTAGCCACAGCACCAGCTTTGGTTTCAAATGTAAAATTTTTGGTTTTCAATTTATGGCCTGTTTAAGGTAGCAAACCTGGTATTTTGACTTATTTCGCTTAAATTGACATCTAGAGATTACCGCCAGCATGTTTTTTCAATTTTTTTTTTTTGACAAAAATTTTGCAAAAAAAGCATGGGTTAACCCCTTACCTGTTTTTTTAGCGAAAAAAAAATTTGTCGCAAATCTTGGGCAATGGCATATAAAATGAAAGGTGGGTCCAAAACAATCCCCTACCTCAAGTTATAGCATAATTGGTAAGCGGGTTTAGCCACAGCACCAGCTTTGGTTTCAAATGTAAAATTTTTGGTTTTCAATTTATGGCCTGTTTAAGGTAGCAAACCTGGTATTTTGACTTATTTCGCTTAAATTGACATCTAGAGATTACCGCCAGCATGTTTTTTCAATTTTTTTTTTTGACAAAAATTTTGCAAAAAAAGCATGGGTTAACCCCTTACCTGTTTTTTTAGCGAAAAAAAAAGTTGTCGCAAATCTTGGGGAATGGCATATAAAATGAAAGGTGGGTCCAAAACAATCCCCTACCTCAAGTTATAGCATAATTGGTAAGCGGGTTTAGCCACAGCACCAGCTTTGGTTTCAAATGTAAAATTTTTGGTTTTCAATTTATGGCCTGTTTAAGGTAGCAAACCTGGTATTTTGACTTATTTCGCTTAAATTGACATCTAGAGATTACCGCCAGCATGTTTTTTCAATTTTTTTTTTTGACAAAAATTTTGCAAAAAAAGCATGGGTTAACCCCTTACCTGTTTTTTTAGCGAAAAAAAAAGTTGTCGCAAATCTTGGGGAATGGCATATAAAATGAAAGGTGGGTCCAAAACAATCCCCTACCTCAAGTTATAGTATAATTGGTAAGCGGGTTTAGCTACAGCACCAGCTTTGGTTTCAAATGTAAAATTTTTGGTTTTCAATTTATGGCCTGTTTAAGGTAGCAAACCTGGTATTTTGACTTATTTCGCTTAAATTGACATCTAGAGATTACCGCCAGCATGTTTTTTCAATTTTTTTTTTGACAAAAATTTTGCAAAAAAAGCATGGGTTAACCCCTTACCTGTTTTTTTAGCGAAAAAAAAATTTGTCGCAAATCTTGGGGAATGGCATATAAAATGAAAGGTGGGTCCAAAACAATCCCCTACCTCAAGTTATAGCATAATTGGTAAGCGGGTTTAGCCACAGCACCAGCTTTGGTTTCAAATGTAAAATTTTTGGTTTTCAATTTATGGCCTGTTTAAGGTAGCAAACCTGGTATTTTGACTTATTTCGCTTAAATTGACATCTAGAGATTACCGCCAGCATATTTTTTCAATTTTTTTTTTTGACAAAAATTTTGCAAAAAAAGCATGGGTTAACCCCTTACCTGTTTTTTTAGCGAAAAAAAAAGTTGTCGCAAATTTTGGGGAATGGCATATAAAATGAAAGGTGGGTCCAAAACAATCCCCTACCTCAAGTTATAGCATAATTGGTAAGCGGGTTTAGCCACAGCACCAGCTTTGGTTTCAAATGTAAAATTTTTGGTTTTCAATTTATGGCCTGTTTAAGGTAGCAAACCTGGTATTTTGACTTATTTCGCTTAAATTGACATCTAGAGATTACCGCCAGCATGTTTTTTCAATTTTTTTTTTTGACAAAAATTTTGCAAAAAAAGCATGGGTTAACCCCTTACCTGTTTTTTTAGCGAAAAAAAAAGTTGTCGCAAATCTTGGGGAATGGCATATAAAATGAAAGGTGGGTCCAAAACAATCCCCTACCTCAAGTTATAGCATAATTGGTAAGCGGGTTTAGCCACAGCACCAGCTTTGGTTTCAAATGTAAAATTTTTGGTTTTCAATTTATGGCCTGTTTAAGGTAGCAAACCTGGTATTTTGACTTATTTCGCTTAAATTGACATCTAGAGATTACCGCCAGCATGTTTTTTCAATTTTTTTTTTGACAAAAATTTTGCAAAAAAAGCATGGGTTAACCCCTTACCTGTTTTTTTAGCGAAAAAAAAATTTGTCGCAAATCTTGGGGAATGGCATATAAAATGAAAGGTGGGTCCAAAACAATCCCCTACCTCAAGTTATAGCATAATTGGTAAGCGGGTTTAGCCACAGCACCAGCTTTGGTTTCAAATGTAAAATTTTTGGTTTTCAATTTATGGCCTGTTTAAGGTAGCAAACCTGGTATTTTGACTTATTTCGCTTAAATTGACATCTAGAGATTACCGCCAGCATATTTTTTCAATTTTTTTTTTTGACAAAAATTTTGCAAAAAAAGCATGGGTTAACTAACCCCTTACCTGTTTTTTTAGCGAAAAAAAAAGTTGTCGCAAATCTTGGGGAATGGCATATAAAATGAAAGGTGGGTCCAAAACAATCCCCTACCTCAAGTTATAGCATAATTGGTAAGCGGGTTTAGCCACAGCACCAGCTTTGGTTTCAAATGTAAAATTTTTGGTTTTCAATTTATGGCCTGTTTAGGGTAGCAAACCTGGTATTTTGACTTATTTCGCTTAAATTGACATCTAGAGATTACCGCCAGCATATTTTTTCAATTTTTTTTTTTGACAAAAATTTTGCAAAAAAAGCATGGGTTAACCCCTTACCTGTTTTTTTAGCGAAAAAAAAAGTTGTCGCAAATTTTGGGGAATGGCATATAAAATGAAAGGTGGGTCCAAAACAATCCCCTACCTCAAGTTATAGCATAATTGGTAAGCGGGTTTAGCCACAGCACCAGCTTTGGTTTCAAATGTAAAATTTTTGGTTTTCAATTTATGGCCTGTTTAAGGTAGCAAACCTGGTATTTTGACTTATTTCCCTTAAATTGACATCTAGAGATTACCGCCAGCATATTTTTTCAATTTTTTTTTTGACAAAAATTTTGCAAAAAAAGCATGGGTTAACCCCTTACCTGTTTTTTTAGCGAAAAAAAAAGTTGTCGCAAATCTTGGGGAATGGCATATAAAATGAAAGGTGGGTCCAAAACAATCCCCTACCTCAAGTTATAGCATAATTGGTAAGCGGGTTTAGCCACAGCACCAGCTTTGGTTTCAAATGTAAAATTTTTGGTTTTCAATTTATGGCCTGTTTAAGGTAGCAAACCTGGTATTTTGACTTATTTCGCTTAAATTGACATCTAGAGATTACCGCCAGCATGTTTTTTCAATTTTTTTTTTTGACAAAAATTTTGCAAAAAAAGCATGGGTTAACCCCTTACCTGTTTTTTTAGCGAAAAAAAAATTTGTCGCAAATCTTGGGGAATGGCATATAAAATGAAAGGTGGGTCCAAAACAATCCCCTACCTCAAGTTATAGCATAATTGGTAAGCGGGTTTAGCCACAGCACCAGCTTTGGTTTCAAATGTAAAATTTTTGGTTTTCAATTTATGGCCTGTTTAAGGTAGCAAACCTGGTATTTTGACTTATTTCGCTTAAATTGACATCTAGAGATTACCGCCAGCATGTTTTTTCAATTTTTTTTTTTGACAAAAATTTTGCATAAAAAGCATGGGTACCCTTACCTGTTTTTTTAGCGAAAAAAAAATTTGTCGCAAATCTTGGGGAATGGCATATAAAATGAAAGGTGGGTCCAAAACAATCCCCTACCTCAAGTTATAGCATAATTGGTAAGCGGGTTTAGCCACAGCACCAGCTTTGGTTTCAAATGTAAAATTTTTGGTTTTCAATTTATGGCCTGTTTAAGGTAGCAAACCTGGTATTTTGACTTATTTCGCTTGAATTGACATCTAGAGATTACCGCCAGCATATTTTTTCAATTTTTTTTTTGACAAAAATTTTGCAAAAAAAGCATGGGTTAACCCCTTACCTGTTTTTTTAGCGAAAAAAAAAGTTGTCGCAAATTTTGGGGAATGGCATATAAAATGAAAGGTGGGTCCAAAACAATCCCCTACCTCAAGTTATAGCATAATTGGTAAGCGGGTTTAGCCACAGCACCAGCTTTGGTTTCAAATGTAAAATTTTTGGTTTTCAATTTATGGCCTGTTTAAGGTAGCAAACCTGGTATTTTGACTTATTTCGCTTAAATTGACATCTAGAGATTACCGCCAGCATATTTTTTCAATTTTTTTTTTTGACAAAAATTTTGCAAAAAAAGCATGGGTTAACCCCTTACCTGTTTTTTTAGCGAAAAAAAAAGTTGTCGCAAATCTTGGGGAATGGCATATAAAATGAAAGGTGGGTCCAAAACAATCCCCTACCTCAAGTTATAGCATAATTGGTAAGCGGGTTTAGCCACAGCACCAGCTTTGGTTTCAAATGTAAAATTTTTGGTTTTCAATTTATGGCCTGTTTAAGGTAGCAAACCTGGTATTTTGACTTATTTCGCTTAAATTGACATCTAGAGATTACCGCCAGCATGTTTTTTCAATTTTTTTTTTTGACAAAAATTTTGCAAAAAAAGCATGGGTTAACCCCTTACCTGTTTTTTTAGCGAAAAAAAAATTTGTCGCAAATCTTGGGGAATGGCATATAAAATGAAAGGTGGGTCCAAAACAATCCCCTACCTCAAGTTATAGCATAATTGGTAAGCGGGTTTAGCCACAGCACCAGCTTTGGTTTCAAATGTAAAATTTTTGGTTTTCAATTTATGGCCTGTTTAAGGTAGCAAACCTGGTATTTTGACTTATTTCGCTTAAATTGACATCTAGAGATTACCGCCAGCATGTTTTTTCAATTTTTTTTTTGACAAAAATTTTGCAAAAAAAGCATGGGTTAACCCCTTACCTGTTTTTTTAGCGAAAAAAAAATTTGTCGCAAATCTTGGGGAATGGCATATAAAATGAAAGGTGGGTCCAAAACAATCCCCTACCTCAAGTTATAGCATAATTGGTAAGCGGGTTTAGCCACAGCACCAGCTTTGGTTTCAAATGTAAAATTTTTGGTTTTCAATTTATGGCCTGTTTAAGGTAGCAAACCTGGTATTTTGACTTATTTCGCTTAAATTGACATCTAGAGATTACCGCCAGCATGTTTTTTCAATTTTTTTTTTTGACAAAAATTTTGCAAAAAAAGCATGGGTTAACCCCTTACCTGTTTTTTTAGCGAAAAAAAAATTTGTCGCAAATCTTGGGGAATGGCATATAAAATGAAAGGTGGGTCCAAAACAATCCCCTACCTCAAGTTATAGCATAATTGGTAAGCGGGTTTAGCCACAGCACCAGCTTTGGTTTCAAATGTAAAATTTTTGGTTTTCAATTTATGGCCTGTTTAAGGTAGCAAACCTGGTATTTTGACTTATTTCGCTTAAATTGACATCTAGAGATTACCGCCAGCATGTTTTTTCAATTTTTTTTTTTGACAAAAATTTTGCAAAAAAAGCATGGGTTAACCCCTTACCTGTTTTTTTAGCGAAAAAAAAAGTTGTCGCAAATCTTGGGGAATGGCATATAAAATGAAAGGTGGGTCCAAAACAATCCCCTACCTCAAGTTATAGCATAATTGGTAAGCGGGTTTAGCCACAGCACCAGCTTTGGTTTCAAATGTAAAATTTTTGGTTTTCAATTTATGGCCTGTTTAAGGTAGCAAACCTGGTATTTTGACTTATTTCGCTTAAATTGACATCTAGAGATTACCGCCAGCATGTTTTTTCAATTTTTTTTTTTGACAAAAATTTTGCAAAAAAAGCATGGGTTAACCCCTTACCTGTTTTTTTAGCGAAAAAAAAATTTGTCGCAAATCTTGGGGAATGGCATATAAAATGAAAGGTGGGTCCAAAACAATCCCCTACCTCAAGTTATAGCATAATTGGTAAGCGGGTTTAGCCACAGCACCAGCTTTGGTTTCAAATGTAAAATTTTTGGTTTTCAATTTATGGCCTGTTTAAGGTAGCAAACCTGGTATTTTGACTTATTTCGCTTAAATTGACATCTAGAGATTACCGCCAGCATGTTTTTTCAATTTTTTTTTTTGACAAAAATTTTGCAAAAAAAGCATGGGTTAACCCCTTACCTGTTTTTTTAGCGAAAAAAAAAGTTGTCGCAAATCTTGGGGAATGGCATATAAAATGAAAGGTGGGTCCAAAACAATCCCCTACCTCAAGTTATAGCATAATTGGTAAGCGGGTTTAGCCACAGCACCAGCTTTGGTTTCAAATGTAAAATTTTTGGTTTTCAATTTATGGCCTGTTTAAGGTAGCAAACCTGGTATTTTGACTTATTTCGCTTAAATTGACATCTAGAGATTACCGCCAGCATGTTTTTTCAATTTTTTTTTTGACAAAAATTTTGCAAAAAAAGCATGGGTTAACCCCTTACCTGTTTTTTTAGCGAAAAAAAAATTTGTCGCAAATCTTGGGGAATGGCATATAAAATGAAAGGTGGGTCCAAAACAATCCCCTACCTCAAGTTATAGCATAATTGGTAAGCGGGTTTAGCCACAGCACCAGCTTTGGTTTCAAATGTAAAATTTTTGGTTTTCAATTTATGGCCTGTTTAAGGTAGCAAACCTGGTATTTTGACTTATTTCGCTTAAATTGACATCTAGAGATTACCGCCAGCATGTTTTTTCAATTTTTTTTTTTGACAAAAATTTTGCAAAAAAAGCATGGGTTAACCCCTTACCTGTTTTTTTAGCGAAAAAAAAATTTGTCGCAAATCTTGGGGAATGGCATATAAAATGAAAGGTGGGTCCAAAACAATCCCCTACCTCAAGTTATAGCATAATTGGTAAGCGGGTTTAGCCACAGCACCAGCTTTGGTTTCAAATGTAAAATTTTTGGTTTTCAATTTATGGCCTGTTTAAGGTAGCAAACCTGGTATTTTGACTTATTTCGCTTAAATTGACATCTAGAGATTACCGCCAGCATGTTTTTTCAATTTTTTTTTTTGACAAAAATTTTGCAAAAAAAGCATGGGTTAACCCCTTACCTGTTTTTTTAGCGAAAAAAAAATTTGTCGCAAATCTTGGGGAATGGCATATAAAATGAAAGGTGGGTCCAAAACAATCCCCTACCTCAAGTTATAGCATAATTGGTAAGCGGGTTTAGCCACAGCACCAGCTTTGGTTTCAAATGTAAAATTTTTGGTTTTCAATTTATGGCCTGTTTAAGGTAGCAAACCTGGTATTTTGACTTATTTCGCTTAAATTGACATCTAGAGATTACCGCCAGCATGTTTTTTCAATTTTTTTTTTTGACAAAAATTTTGCAAAAAAAGCATGGGTTAACCCCTTACCTGTTTTTTTAGCGAAAAAAAAATTTGTCGCAAATCTTGGGGAATGGCATATAAAATGTAAGGTGGGTCCAAAACAATCCCCTACCTCAAGTTATAGCATAATTGGTAAGCGGGTTTAGCCACAGCACCAGCTTTGGTTTCAAATGTAAAATTTTTGGTTTTCAATTTATGGCCTGTTTAAGGTAGCAAACCTGGTATTTTGACTTATTTCGCTTAAATTGACATCTAGAGATTACCGCCAGCATGTTTTTTCAATTTTTTTTTTGACAAAAATTTTGCAAAAAAAGCATGGGTTAACCCCTTACCTGTTTTTTTAGCGAAAAAAAAATTTGTCGCAAATCTTGGGGAATGGCATATAAAATGAAAGGTGGGTCCAAAACAATCCCCTACCTCAAGTTATAGCATAATTGGTAAGCGGGTTTAGCCACAGCACCAGCTTTGGTTTCAAATGTAAAATTTTTGGTTTTCAATTTATGGCCTGTTTAAGGTAGCAAACCTGGTATTTTGACTTATTTCGCTTAAATTGACATCTAGAGATTACCGCCAGCATGTTTTTTCAATTTTTTTTTTTTGACAAAAATTTTGCAAAAAAAGCATGGGTTAACCCCTTACCTGTTTTTTTAGCGAAAAAAAAATTTGTCGCAAATCTTGGGCAATGGCATATAAAATGAAAGGTGGGTCCAAAACAATCCCCTACCTCAAGTTATAGCATAATTGGTAAGCGGGTTTAGCCACAGCACCAGCTTTGGTTTCAAATGTAAAATTTTTGGTTTTCAATTTATGGCCTGTTTAAGGTAGCAAACCTGGTATTTTGACTTATTTCGCTTAAATTGACATCTAGAGATTACCGCCAGCATGTTTTTTCAATTTTTTTTTTTGACAAAAATTTTGCAAAAAAAGCATGGGTTAACCCCTTACCTGTTTTTTTAGCGAAAAAAAAATTTGTCGCAAATCTTGGGGAATGGCATATAAAATGAAAGGTGGGTCCAAAACAATCCCCTACCTCAAGTTATAGCATAATTGGTAAGCGGGTTTAGCCACAGCACCAGCTTTGGTTTCAAATGTAAAATTTTTGGTTTTCAATTTATGGCCTGTTTAAGGTAGCAAACCTGGTATTTTGACTTATTTCGCTTAAATTGACATCTAGAGATTACCGCCAGCATATTTTTTCAATTTTTTTTTTTGACAAAAATTTTGCAAAAAAAGCATGGGTTAACCCCTTACCTGTTTTTTTAGCGAAAAAAAAAGTTGTCGCAAATTTTGGGGAATGGCATATAAAATGAAAGGTGGGTCCAAAACAATCCCCTACCTCAAGTTATAGCATAATTGGTAAGCGGGTTTAGCCACAGCACCAGCTTTGGTTTCAAATGTAAAATTTTTGGTTTTCAATTTATGGCCTGTTTAAGGTAGCAAACCTGGTATTTTGACTTATTTCGCTTAAATTGACATCTAGAGATTACCGCCAGCATGTTTTTTCAATTTTTTTTTTTGACAAAAATTTTGCAAAAAAAGCATGGGTTAACCCCTTACCTGTTTTTTTAGCGAAAAAAAAAGTTGTCGCAAATCTTGGGGAATGGCATATAAACTGAAAGGTGGGTCCAAAACAATCCCCTACCTCAAGTTATAGCATAATTGGTAAGCGGGTTTAGCCACAGCACCAGCTTTGGTTTCAAATGTAAAATTTTTGGTTTTCAATTTATGGCCTGTTTAAGGTAGCAAACCTGGTATTTTGACTTATTTCGCTTAAATTGACATCTAGAGATTACCGCCAGCATGTTTTTTCAATTTTTTTTTTTGACAAAAATTTTGCAAAAAAAGCATGGGTTAACCCCTTACCTGTTTTTTTAGCGAAAAAAAAAGTTGTCGCAAATCTTGGGGAATGGCATATAAAATGAAAGGTGGGTCCAAAACAATCCCCTACCTCAAGTTATAGCATAATTGGTAAGCGGGTTTAGCCACAGCACCAGCTTTGGTTTCAAATGTAAAATTTTTGGTTTTCAATTTATGGCCTGTTTAAGGTAGCAAACCTGGTATTTTGACTTATTTCGCTTAAATTGACATCTAGAGACTACCGCCAGCCTATTTTTTCAATTTTTTTTTTTGACAAACATTTTGCAAAAAAAGCATGGGTTAACCCCTTACCTGTTTTTTTAGCGAAAAAAAAAGTTGTCGCAAATCTTGGGGAATGGCATATAAAATGAAAGGTGGGTCCAAAACAATCCCCTACCTCAAGTTATAGCATAATTGGTAAGCGGGTTTAGCCACAGCACCAGCTTTGGTTTCAAATGTAAAATTTTTGGTTTTCAATTTATGGCCTGTTTAAGGTAGCAAACCTGGTATTTTGACTTATTTCGCTTAAATTGACATCTAGAGATTACCGCCAGCATGTTTTTTCAATTTTTTTTTTTGACAAAAATTTTGCAAAAAAAGCATGGGTTAACCCCTTACCTGTTTTTTTAGCAAAAAAAAATTTGTCGCAAATCTTGGGGAATGGCATATAAAATGAAAGGTGGGTCCAAAACAATCCCCTACCTCAAGTTATAGCATAATTGGTAAGCGGGTTTAGCCACAGCACCAGCTTTGGTTTCAAATGTAAAATTTTTGGTTTTCAATTTATGGCCTGTTTAAGGTAGCAAACCTGGTATTTTGACTTATTTCGCTTAAATTGACATCTAGAGATTACCGCCAGCATGTTTTTTCAATTTTTTTTTTTGACAAAAATTTTGCAAAAAAAGCATGGGTTAACCCCTTACCTGTTTTTTTAGCGAAAAAAAAAGTTGTCGCAAATCTTGGGGAATGGCATATAAAATGAAAGGTGGGTCCAAAACAATCCCCTACCTCAAGTTATAGCATAATTGGTAAGCGGGTTTAGCCACAGCACCAGCTTTGGTTTCAAATGTAAAATTTTTGGTTTTCAATTTATGGCCTGTTTAAGGTAGCAAACCTGGTATTTTGACTTATTTCGCTTAAATTGACATCTAGAGATTACCGCCAGCATGTTTTTTCAATTTTTTTTTTTGACAAAAATTTTGCAAAAAAAGCATGGGTTAACCCCTTACCTGTTTTTTTAGCGAAAAAAAAATTTGTCGCAAATCTTGGGGAATGGCATATAAAATGAAAGGTGGGTCCAAAACAATCCCCTACCTCAAGTTATAGCATAATTGGTAAGCGGGTTTAGCCACAGCACCAGCTTTGGTTTCAAATGTAAAATTTTTGGTTTTCAATTTATGGCCTGTTTAAGGTAGCAAACCTGGTATTTTGACTTATTTCGCTTAAATTGACATCTAGAGATTACCGCCAGCATATTTTTTCAATTTTTTTTTTTGACAAAAATTTTGCAAAAAAAGCATGGGTTAACCCCTTACCTGTTTTTTTAGCGAAAAAAAAGTTGTCGCAAATTTTGGGGAATGGCATATAAAATGAAAGGTGGGTCCAAAACAATCCCCTACCTCAAGTTATAGCATAATTGGTAAGCGGGTTTAGCCACAGCACCAGCTTTGGTTTCAAATGTAAAATTTTTGGTTTTCAATTTATGGCCTGTTTAAGGTAGCAAACCTGGTATTTTGACTTATTTCGCTTAAATTGACATCTAGAGATTACCGCCAGCATGTTTTTTCAATTTTTTTTTTGACAAAAATTTTGCAAAAAAAGCATGGGTTAACCCCTTACCTGTTTTTTTAGCGAAAAAAAAATTTGTCGCAAATCTTGGGGAATGGCATATAAAATGAAAGGTGGGTCCAAAACAATCCCCTACCTCAAGTTATAGCATAATTGGTAAGCGGGTTTAGCCACAGCACCAGCTTTGGTTTCAAATGTAAAATTTTTGGTTTTCAATTTATGGCCTGTTTAAGGTAGCAAACCTGGTATTTTGACTTATTTCGCTTAAATTGACATCTAGAGATTACCGCCAGCATGTTTTTTCAATTTTTTTTTTTTGACAAAAATTTTGCAAAAAAAGCATGGGTTAACCCCTTACCTGTTTTTTTAGCGAAAAAAAAATTTGTCGCAAATCTTGGGGAATGGCATATAAAATGAAAGGTGGGTCCAAAACAATCCCCTACCTCAAGTTATAGCATAATTGGTAAGCGGGTTTAGCCACAGCACCAGCTTTGGTTTCAAATGTAAAATTTTTGGTTTTCAATTTATGGCCTGTTTAAGGTAGCAAACCTGGTATTTTGACTTATTTCGCTTAAATTGACATCTAGAGATTACCGCCAGCATGTTTTTTCAATTTTTTTTTTGACAAAAATTTTGCAAAAAAAGCATGGGTTAACCCCTTACCTGTTTTTTTAGCGAAAAAAAAATTTGTCGCAAATCTTGGGGAATGGCATATAAAATGAAAGGTGGGTCCAAAACAATCCCCTACCTCAAGTTATAGCATAATTGGTAAGCGGGTTTAGCCACAGCACCAGCTTTGGTTTCAAATGTAAAATTTTTGGTTTTCAATTTATGGCCTGTTTAAGGTAGCAAACCTGGTATTTTGACTTATTTCGCTTAAATTGACATCTAGAGATTACCGCCAGCATGTTTTTTCAATTTTTTTTTTTGACAAAAATTTTGCAAAAAAAGCATGGGTTAACCCCTTACCTGTTTTTTTAGCGAAAAAAAAATTTGTCGCAAATCTTGGGGAATGGCATATAAAATGAAAGGTGGGTCCAAAACAATCCCCTACCTCAAGTTATAGCATAATTGGTAAGCGGGTTTAGCCACAGCACCAGCTTTGGTTTCAAATGTAAAATTTTTGGTTTTCAATTTATGGCCTGTTTAAGGTAGCAAACCTGGTATTTTGACTTATTTCGCTTAAATTGACATCTAGAGATTACCGCCAGCATGTTTTTTCAATTTTGTTTTTTGACAAAAATTTTGCAAAAAAAGCATGGGTTAACCCCTTACCTGTTTTTTTAGCGAAAAAAAAAGTTGTCGCAAATCTTGGGGAATGGCATATAAAATGAAAGGTGGGTCCAAAACAATCCCCTACCTCAAGTTATAGCATAATTGGTAAGCGGGTTTAGCCACAGCACCAGCTTTGGTTTCAAATGTAAAATTTTTGGTTTTCAATTTATGGCCTGTTTAAGGTAGCAAACCTGGTATTTTGACTTATTTCGCTTAAATTGACATCTAGAGATTACCGCCAGCATGTTTTTTCAATTTTTTTTTTGACAAAAATTTTGCAAAAAAAGCATGGGTTAACCCCTTACCTGTTTTTTTAGCGAAAAAAAAATTTGTCGCAAATCTTGGGGAATGGCATATAAAATGAAAGGTGGGTCCAAAACAATCCCCTACCTCAAGTTATAGCATAATTGGTAAGCGGGTTTAGCCACAGCACCAGCTTTGGTTTCAAATGTAAAATTTTTGGTTTTCAATTTATGGCCTGTTTAAGGTAGCAAACCTGGTATTTTGACTTATTTCGCTTAAATTGACATCTAGAGATTACCGCCAGCATATTTTTTCAATTTTGTTTTTTGACAAAAATTTTGCAAAAAAAGCATGGGTTAACCCCTTACCTGTTTTTTTAGCGAAAAAAAAATTTGTCGCAAATCTTGGGGAATGGCATATAAAATGAAAGGTGGGTCCAAAACAATCCCCTACCTCAAGTTATAGCATAATTGGTAAGCGGGTTTAGCCACAGCACCAGCTTTGGTTTCAAATGTAAAATTTTTGGTTTTCAATTTATGGCCTGTTTAAGGTAGCAAACCTGGTATTTTGACTTATTTCGCTTAAATTGACATCTAGAGATTACCGCCAGCATGTTTTTTCAATTTTTTTTTTTGACAAAAATTTTGCAAAAAAAGCATGGGTTAACCCCTTACCTGTTTTTTTAGCGAAAAAAAAATTTGTCGCAAATCTTGGGGAATGGCATATAAAATGAAAGGTGGGTCCAAAACAATCCCCTACCTCAAGTTATAGCATAATTGGTAAGCGGGTTTAGCCACAGCACCAGCTTTGGTTTCAAATGTAAAATTTTTGGTTTTCAATTTATGGCCTGTTTAAGGTAGCAAACCTGGTATTTTGACTTATTTCGCTTAAATTGACATCTAGAGATTACCGCCAGCATATTTTTTCAATTTTTTTTTTGACAAAAATTTTGCAAAAAAAGCATGGGTTAACCCCTTACCTGTTTTTTTAGCGAAAAAAAAAGTTGTCGCAAATTTTGGGGAATGGCATATAAAATGAAAGGTGGGTCCAAAACAATCCCCTACCTCAAGTTATAGCATAATTGGTAAGCGGGTTTAGCCACAGCACCAGCTTTGGTTTCAAATGTAAAATTTTTGGTTTTCAATTTATGGCCTGTTTAAGGTAGCAAACCTGGTATTTTGACTTATTTCGCTTAAATTGACATCTAGAGATTACCGCCAGCATGTTTTTTCAATTTTTTTTTTTGACAAAAATTTTGCAAAAAAAGCATGGGTTAACCCCTTACCTGTTTTTTTAGCGAAAAAAAAATTTGTCGCAAATCTTGGGGAATGGCATATAAAATGAAAGGTGGGTCCAAAACAATCCCCTACCTCAAGTTATAGCATAATTGGTAAGCGGGTTTAGCCACAGCACCAGCTTTGGTTTCAAATGTAAAATTTTTGGTTTTCAATTTATGGCCTGTTTAAGGTAGCAAACCTGGTATTTTGACTTATTTCGCTTAAATTGACATCTAGAGATTACCGCCAGCATGTTTTTTCAATTTTTTTTTTTGACAAAAATTTTGCAAAAAAAGCATGGGTTAACCCCTTACCTGTTTTTTTAGCGAAAAAAAAATTTGTCGCAAATCTTGGGGAATGGCATATAAAATGAAAGGTGGGTCCAAAACAATCCCCTACCTCAAGTTATAGCATAATTGGTAAGCGGGTTTAGCCACAGCACCAGCTTTGGTTTCAAATTGTGCCGGATGGAAAATCTCCCATATTAATTTTCCTTCCATTCGTCACATTGCCAATTTCTCCTAGTATCTAATCGTTTCTAAAAATTGTTTCCAATTATTCTTCTAAATTCTAATGACCGTCTCCAAAATTTGTTTCAAGTTTATTTGTTTTACTAAATAATTGGTTGACATTTTACAATCCAAGAAATCCAATGCAAGTATAATTTGTATCGTTTGACGTTGCAAATTTTATAACACCAAACTAAGGTAAATAAACTAATTGAAGACACGTGAATTATGAATTACAATAATTAATGTGTCGATATTAAGTTTATTAACCTTGGTGTGTATATTGCACTGAATTTTCTTTGATTTGGTAATTTGAAAACAAATCAAGTTACAAATAAATTCTATAATTTTAATGAATTGGCGAAAACTTCAAAAACTTTGGACGGAGTTATTAAAAATTATGGTTGTCGAGGAATGAATCTTGAAGTGGACAGATGTTCCGCTTAGATTCGATTTTGTTTTAGTTAAGTTCTGTTTGGGTTAAAGTTAGGTTTTGTTGAGTTAAAGTCGTTAAAGTTAGGTTTTGTTGAGTTAAAGTCATTAAAGTTAAAGTTTGTTGAGTTAAAGTCATTAAACTTAAGTTTTGTGTAGTCATTGTGATTATGAGTTTAATGTAGTGATTACTAAAGTGACAAATGTGCTATTAACAGTTATTGAATATTCAAAAAAAATTATTGAGTTGAAAATTAAAATAATTCACAGTTGTCGTGTTGTGTGTGACAAATAATGAATAATACCATATAGATTTAAATATAGATTCTGGTGAAAAGTCAAAACCAAAAAGCACATAAAATTGAAAAGCCCAGTGTCTAAGAAAAACTAATTGCTACTTTAGAATTTAATTTTAAAATTTTGCAATGTAAGAAAACAACTTAAGTTATATAAGAACTTGTAAGACGCACCCTCAAGAGATAATAAATAAACTAAAAATTTAATCAAATAACCTGGTGTTGTATTTGTGTTATACGCTGTGTTAATGGATAGATGCCCACTGAACCCTGCCAATGGAATGAGGTCAACAGACGACGAAGGATTCAGTAAGGTATGATTTAGCATAATTATTATTATTGTAGTATTATTAAAGTTATCTAGATGTTTGTATTGATAAGTTTTTGGATTTATGTTTGGTCTACCCGTTTTAATTTTTGTTAATATGTGTTAGTTTGTCTTCTAAAATGGTGTGAGTGAGACATGTAGATTCCTTGGGTTCCTTTAAATTCCTTTTATCGTGTTGTTTGGAGTTTTTAATGGCAATCGCTCCCACTATTTATAATATTTCATTTAACTTAAAGTCTAAAAGCAGTCCCCTTATATCAAAGGACAACGAGGAAAACCACGACCCAGCCGAGAGCTTAAGACCGGAGCAAGAGACTGCTGCCTCAAAGTTGTCCTTCGATTTTTCTCAGATACAGCGGATATTTTCTCAATTCAAAATCCTTTTAAGTTTTAGCCATATCCGCCTGTATCAGATGGCGCCCAAATCTAGCTCAATTCAAGCCATTAAACATGGCTTTCGTAAGTTTTTTATAGTTCTGCGTTTGCATGAAAGTTCATGTTATCTTTTTCTGTCCTCAAAATTACTTATTTTCGTTTATACGTGTAAGCCTTTAGCCTTTAAACAACGCTTCCTATAGTGACCTCGCATTTAGAACTTCATTCTTGGATGTTAATTTCATTATGTTAGGTGGTCACAATCCTTAAGTAGATAATCGTCTAATGCTAGTCCGATAGATTGTAGCATCGCTTTGTGATATCCGTGGAATTGTGACTTCACAATGTTCATTTTGTTTACATATACTATCATTCGCGATTCGGTATTTATTTAAGACCTAAGAGTTATTGAAGAATTTTAACCGCGAACGTACATTGTCCACGTTAGTGTTTGACCAGTATTGGCAGATCGGTTATCATTCTTCGGTTGCTTCTATCATGTTGTCGAAAATATATTCGCTCGCACCTACAATGTCCACTTCGGTGTTTTGAGCAGTAGTGTTAGTTGCGGTATATATATTTCTATTACAATTATTTTGCATTGGTCTCTAGTCAGAATTCTTGTTCGACACGAATGAATTTACCCCCGCAGCAATCTAGTCTACTTCGGTGTTTTGATCGATGTTGTTAGTTGGGGTGGATCCTTTCTTGGTAGGCAGAATTTCTAGATTTTTTTTAAATTTCATCTGGTAAATACCTCTTTCTACAATATCCTTTCCCTTGTCCTATCCTTTACCAAGGAATTAGCAATCTCATCTCACACCTAATTCTATACAGTTCAATTTAGTTTCCATTAGAAGTAATTAAATAATAAATTTGTTTAATTTTGAAGAGTTTAATGTTTTTGATTATTACATGTCAATGATAACTGTTGATCCTATGTTATTTTGATTTAGTGTTACATTGAATTATTTTATCGTAAATTTTACTTATTAGGTAATTAAAGTTAAGAAAATTGATTAGTTAATAATACATTTAAGGTAATAAATTCACAAAAGAAAAATTATTGCTTTTAAAAGTAAACAAAGAAATTGCCTTTAAAAATCAGTAAATTAATTATTTGTTTAGTAATAATAAGTTTTGGAAATTTTATTTTAGTTAAGAAAATTTAATTGTTGATAGTTTTGAATTTCAAACAATTAAATTGGGAGTCAAATTTCAGTATTTGTCGTTGGTTGTTGTTGAGTTCATTATCTTTGTGTTTTAGTTTTGTTGTTATTATATGAAATCAATTAAATAGACACAGGTCAACGTTAAATGAAATATTAGGTTCTAAAAATACTTTGTTTAAGTAATTAGGACTAGAATATCGTATTTAAGTGAAGTATTGAGAATCATATTAGTATTAATCTTATTACATGTTAAGTGTTTTTTTTGTGTCTTTGAAGTTCGTATTTTTGGATTTTAGTTTTTATTGTATATATAATTTTTTGGTCGTACTTATGTGGAATTTTAAAAATAAAGAAATATAAATCAAATTTCAACAACAAAAAAATAGTATTAAAAATTATAAAAATTATATTATATGTAGTATGTTTATTTTTTTTTGTAATTCAATATTAGAAAAAAAAAGAAAACCATTTAAATCATTTTGCTGTATTATCTTTATGGTTAATTTAAATTAGTTCAAGGTTAGTTTATTTCATGAAGAAAACGAATATAAAGAAATAAAAAATTGTCTTAGGTTATTGCCAATTTTTTCTTTAAAAATTAATATTAAATAAGTAAAATTCGTTTGTTTAGCATTTATAATTTCTGTTTAGAATTTTTAGTATTTGTGTTTTTTTGGAAAATCAGATAATTTTAAACGATTTTTAGCAATAATTTACACCGAATATAACCATATTTGTCAAAGTCAAATCACTTTTTACCGGTCACTACAAGTCATAGTTGTAGTTGTGAAACTTGTTAATTTCTTCCGCTTAATCTAAACTTCAAAATCACAATGAAAGTAATTCCGGAGCATCTTAAAGCGGATGAGCTCACCGTGGAGTGCGAGGTATATGGTATACCCGACGGTACCATCATTCAGCAAATGACCATGTTAACCCAATACTACACCTTGGAAAAAAAGAATGAAAGAGAGCCACCCACTCGGGCACACGTGCAAGCAACTAAATCTCCACATACAGAAATGCGGATATGTGCTTCCAAATTGGACGCACTTAGAACCTACCTATCGACTATATCTGACGATGAAATAGCGTTTGGACTTCCTGTCGTCCAATCACGTATCTACCACATTCGACAACGTTTAATACGAATGAAAGAATCTCGATCGGCAGCAGCAGTAGTACAAAAACTATTAGTAGCATGCGACTCGATATTAGATATGTTGCCGATCTTACGTGCAGACCCCACCTCTAATGACAGCCGGCTACACATGCAAGCGGTCAATATCCAACTACCCGAAGAACAAGATGATGAGTTAGATCAAGGTCCACTCGATCAAAAACCTGAAGGTGAGCCAGGTAGTTCTAAAATGAATCAAGTTATTGTCAGTTCCCCTAAGAAGACGCAAGATGAGGTTCCTGAGTTCATACATCCGTTAACCGCACATTTCGGTAGTCTAAATACCCCAAATGCGAGTTTCATTCCTCATGGAATCCCATCCCAGCCTGCTGGAATCCAATCTCAGCCTGCTGGAATCCAATCTCACCTCATACGAAATGCTCAAAATTCATTGCTACCCCCTCACCAAATTGCATCAGCTGTTCGACGGGATTACAGCCTTCATCGGTGGAATATTTCCTTTAACGGATCTCCTTCTGATATCCCAATAGAGAGATTTATTTTTCGTTTAGAGAGCTTAGCTTCGTCATATGGAATGCCGAGGGATCAACTAGCGACAGACATCCACGCTGTTCTCCAGGGTACAGCTAGCGAATTTTATTGGGTGTATTTAGAGCGCATGGGACAATGCACATGGGGACAACTGCGAATTGCACTACTCGAACGCTTTCAAGACAGACGCACGGATATGGATGTACGCCATGCCTTGGAAAATCGCAAACAAAAAGTTCGAGAATCGTTCATAGATTTTTATCACGATGTGCAAAAATTAACCCTTTCCCTTCGAACGCCACTTACGGACATAGAGTTAATCAGTATAGTATCACGAAACATGCGACAAGGCCTACAGATTGCATTGGCTAATGAGGTTTTTAATTCGTTGTCGGAATTGGTACGAAAATGCATTACAAATGAAGATACTTGGCAGAGGCTTGGTTACATCCCCGAGTTGACTATGTATCAGAGAAAAAATATCAGCGAAGTGTATGAGCAACCGAGCGCATACCTACCACCTACCCCAGCAGAAGCATACGAAGAAGTCTACAGCATCAATGCTATGCAAGGTCTACGACAATTACATACCAACCCAAATAAAGTAACGGACAGCAACAAACATCAACAAATGAAATACCCCTGCTGGAATTGTGGAAACACTGGTCATATGTTCAAAAACTGCCCCAAGCCTTCACCAAGGATGTTTTGTTATGGTTGCGGTAGGCCAGAAACACTAAAACCACAGTGTCCAAGGTGTTCTCCGGAATACGCGGGAAACCAACTGACGGAGGTAGGGACCACTGGGACTCCATACCTCCGACGGCCATTGAATTCCAGAGAGTCAGTCGAAGCGGCGTCGAATACCGACCCGGAATTGAGGAAAATCATCTACAATCATCAATACCCGAACAAACCTTCTTTACCTCCCAGATAATCAATGAAAACGTAAATCCAAACCCCCATAATTGTTTACAATCTAAACCAGATTCACCATCTACCACAAAACCTACCTTATCCAGATTCCATCGATGTCTGGCATATTTTAAACACCGTCGAATACTAAAAAAGGTTATAAGCGAAACTATATTAAATACTACTCCAGATCCGTATGATATACGACCTTACGCGAACATCACCATCGGTACCGAGAACCATCGCGGGCTCCTAGATAGCGGTGCATCAATAAGTGTTTTAGGAGCGGGCTCAGAAAAATTTATAACTAATCCCCACGTAGCATTCCATTCTCTCACTACAAGCATTTGTACTGCCAGCGGGCAGAAGCAAAGAGTTATCGGCTATATATCAACACCTGTTCGCTACCAGCATAAATCAAGAACTATCAAATTCTATCTCGTTCCATCTCTACAGCAAACAGTGTATCTAGGTATTGATTTTTGGAATGCATTCGGCATAAAACCAGTCATGGGTGACAGCGAAGAAAATATACCCCATCATCTCAAGAAAGCAACGGTGATGTCCCTCAGCGATACACAAATGGATGATAAAAGTCACCAGTTATCGATCGAAGAGCAATCTAAGCTCGCTGAGATTATAGAATCGTTGCCAGCATCTCATAAGCTAGGGTTAGGTCGAACTCACTTAGTTGAGCATTCAATTGACGTCAATAACGCTACTCCCATCAAGCAACGCTACTACGCAGTTTCTCCAGCGGTTCAAGAAGAGATGTATTCTGAGCTTGACCGTATGCTCTCCCTAGGTGTCATAGAAGAAAGTTCTAGCGGTTGGAGCTCACCTATGGCTGTTGTGCGCAAGAAAAATGGAAAGACCAGGTTATGCTTGGATGCCCGACGTGTAAACGCTGTCACACGAAAGGATGCGTATCCTCTTCCAATCATAGATGGTCTACTGAGTCGCCTAGGTGAGACAGCATATATTTCTAGCTTAGATTTAAAAGATGCATTCTGGCAGATTCCACTAGATCAAGAATCTAGAGATAAGACGGCCTTTACTATTCCCGGCCGCCCTCTCTACCAGTTCACTGTAATGCCATTTGGTTTGTGTAACGCACCTCAAACACTCTGTCGATTAATGCACAAAGTAATTCCTCATCAGTTACACGATCGTGTATTCGTATATCTCGATGACTTGCTCATCACATCAGCCACTTATGAACAACATATAGAACTCTTGTCTGAGGTGGCGCGGCGACTAAGATCAGCCGGACTGACCATTAATGTGGAAAAGAGTCGATTTTGCTTAAAGGAAATAGAGTATCTAGGCTATATAGTTGGTAATGGATGTTTACGTGTTAATAGCGATAAAGTTCAAGCCATCGCTGAATTTCCTACACCAAAAACCGTCAGACAAATTCGAGGATTCTTAGGTGTTACCGGGTGGTACCGAAGATTCATCGCCAACTATTCCAGCATATCATCCCCACTGACTGACCTATTAAAGAAATCGAAGAGGTTTGTTTGGTCCGAAACTGCACAAAAGTCATTTGAGTCAATGAAGCAACTTTTAATTTCAGCGCCAGTCCTAGTAAATCCTGACTTTACACGAAGATTTTATATTCAGTGTGATGCTAGTAGTACTGGAGTTGGAAGTGTGTTGTTTCAAAGAGCAGATGATAACAGTGAAAGACCCATAGCTTACATGAGTCAAAAGCTCAACGCTGCACAACGTAATTATAGCGTATCAGAGCTCGAATGCTTGGCAGCTGTGTTAAGTGTTAAGAAGTTTCGAGCCTACATCGAAGGTCTGCCTTTTACCATAATTACAGACCACAGTAGTTTAAAGTGGTTAATGAGTCAAAAAGAACTGACTGGCAGACTGGCGCGTTGGAGTTTGCAGTTACAAGGTTTCAACTTTGACATTGAATATCGCAAAGGAACTCTCAATTGTGTCCCTGATGCACTCTCTCGAGTGTATGGAGAGCACGTCATATCTGAAATTAAAAGCTTGGACGATGCAAACATACCTCCTCTACATGTCGATTTGGAAGATCCCGCATTTTCTGACAGTGATTATCTAAAACTTATTTCTTCGATCAATAATCGTGCCTCAAACATGAAAAACGAGAATGGTAAAGTTTTTATAAACCCTTCTGCTAACCTTCTTGAATCTCCTAGCACGCCACAGTGGAAACTAATTATCCCAAAAGCCCTTCAACCTAAATTGCTCAAGCAAGCACACAACTCTCCATACTCAGCCCACACTGGAGCGGCTAAGACTTTAGAGTACCTTAAACGAAATTTCTATTGGTCTAAAATGCAAGACGACGTTAGAAGCTATGTTGCCAACTGCGATACTTGCAAGTGCAGCAAACCAAGTAATACTACCTTGAGACCACCCATGGGTGATCCGTCATCCATATTTCGTCCATTTCAGAAACTCTATGTAGATTTCCTCGGACCATACCCTCGGTCAAAAGGAGGAAACTCTTACATTTTCATCGTGTTAGATCATTTTTCACGTTATGTCATAATTGAACCTTTTCGAAATGCCACAGCTGAACTCGTAAGCAAATTTTTAGAAACTCGAATATTTAGTGTATACGGAGTACCCGAGTATCTTGTTTCAGATAATGGTTCTACTTTCAAATCCACCAAGTTCAAGGAACTTTTATCTAGATATGGAGTGCACCATACATTCACACCGTTTTATTCTCCCCAATGCAATGCGTCAGAGCGTGTTAATCGATCCATCCTCGCCGCAATACGATCCTACCTCAAAGAATCTCATCAGGAATGGGATATCCATCTTCCTAAAATTAGGACCTCTCTATGTAATGTCATTCACGACTCCACAAAGTTCTCACCCCACTTCTTAGTCTTTGGAAGTCAGATCATATTACATGGATCCTCATATGAATTGCTTCGCTCAGCACCAGATTTTCAATTTGACCCAATGATTCGATTTACTTCCAATCAACCTTCAGTGCTGCAAGAAGCTGTACTGCAGAACCTTAGAGCCGCGTATCAAAAGAGTTCAGAGCGATACAACTTGCGATCTCGATCACGGAAACTGGAACCTATGCAAGTAGTATATGTGCGCAGCTTTGCCCAAAGTGATGCCACAAAAAAGTTTTCAGCCAAACTATCGCCAAAATTCATAAAGGCTAAAATAATTCGAGCAATCGGTAACGTAACGTATGAGGTAGAAGACGAATCGGGAAAAGTGCTAGGGATGTTCCATGCCAAAGATATTAAGACCTAGAATTTGGTACATGATTCTGTCACACCTAGTTAGTTTTGCCCGGGCTATATGAGAGCTCTTATCTTTCAGGCCGTGTGGTACGTCCCCACGATTGTGCCGGATGGAAAATCTCCCATATTAATTTTCCTTCCATTCGTCACATTGCCAATTTCTCCTAGTATCTAATCGTTTCTAAAAATTGTTTCCAATTATTTTTCTAAATTCTAATGACCGTCTCCAAAATTTGTTTCAAGTTTATTTGTTTTACTAAATAATTGGTTGACATTTTACAATCCAAGAAATCCAATGCAAGTATAATTTGTATCGTTTGACGTTGCAAATTTTATAACACCAAACTAAGGTAAATAAACTAATTGAAGACACGTGAATTATGAATTACAATAATTAATGTGTCGATATTAAGTTTATTAACCTTGGTGTGTATATTGCATTGAATTTTCTTTGATTTGGTAATTTGAAAACAAATCAAGTTACAAATAAATTCTATAATTTTAATGAATTGGCGAAAACTTCAAAAACTTTGGACGGAGTTATTAAAAATTATGGGTTGTTGAGGAATGAATCTTGAAGTGGACAGATGTTCCGCTTAGATTCGATTTTGTTTTAGTTAAGTTCTGTTTGGGTTTTGTTGAGTTAAAGTCATTAAAGTTAAGTTTTGTGTAGTCATTGTGATTATGAGTTTGATGTAGTGATTACTAAAGTGACAAATGTGCTAATAACAGTTATTGAATATTTAAAAAAATTATTTTGTTGAAAATTAAAATAATTCACAGTTGTCGTGTCGTGTGTGACAAATAATGAATAATACCATATAGATTTAAATATAGATTCTGGTGAAAAGTCAAAACCAAAAAGCACATAAAATTGCAAAGCCCAGTGTCTAAGAAAAACTAATTTCTACTTTAGAATTTAATTTTAAAATTTTACAATGTAAGAAAACAACTTAAGTTATATAAGAACTTGTAAGACGCACCCTCAAGAGATAATAAATAAACTAAAAATTTAATCAAATAACCTGGTGTTGTATTTGTGTTATACACTGTGTTAATGGATTGATGCCCACTGAACCCTGCCAATGGAATGAGGTCAACAGACGACGAAGGATTCAGTAAGGTATGATTTAGCATAATTATTATTATTGTAGTATTATTAAAGTTATCTAGATGTTTGTATTGATAAGTTTTTGGATTTATGTTTGGTCTACCCGTTTTAATTTTTGTTAATATGTGTTAGTTTGTTTTCTAAAATGGTGTGAGTGAGACATGTAGATTCCTTGGGTTCCTTTAAATTCCTTTTATCGTGTTGTTTGGAGTTTTTAATGGCAATCGCTCCCACCATTAATAATATTTCATTTAATTTATAGTCTTAAAGCAGTCCCCTTATATCAAAGGAACAACGAGGAAAACCACGACCCAGCCGAGAGCTTAAGACCGGAGCAAGAGACTGCTGCCTCAAAGTTGTCCTTCGATTTATCTCAGATACAGCGGATATTTTCTCAATTCAAAATCTTTTTAAGTTTTAGCCTATCCGCCTGTATCAAAGGTCTTACTAAAGTCCAAGAAGAGGAGAATAGAAAGAAGTTTACTGTTAATATGGAACCTAATTTGGTCAGAAACATCCAACAAGGTGGACGTGGTGTTTACGCTATGGTAGTTACGAAAGCCTGACTGTTTATCATAAATTAACCTAAGTCTAGAAATATGTTCAGATAATTGTATGTATATGAGCTTCTCGAAGACTTTAGCCAGAACAGGTAAAATGCTAATAGGTCGGAAATCAGGGCTGGAATCGGCAAGATTTTAGCAATTTTCCACGCCTCAGGAAAGCACGCCACCATAATGGCATAGTTAACCAGATGCAAGATGTGAGGAGAGATTAGCTAAAGAGGAGGAAAGCTATTGGATTTAACAAAGGTCTTATTAATGTGATTGAGTTCAGCTTCACTTAAGGAAGGAGCTTCCTCTTGATCAGTTAGAGCACCAGTGTTTCTAATTTTTCTCCAAAGATTAGTTGATGAATTAATACCACCAAAAATTCTGTCACCATACGCAAGCTTGGCCTTACGCACCATACCCCTAAGCATATTCCTAAGTAAGCGATAAACATCCCAGTTAGCACCAGTGCCATCTCTCAGGAACTCTCGGTAAGCCGTGTCTCTCATTGACCTCACATGCAACATCTCCTGAGACAGATAGATAGTGGAGACCCTGCGGTTCAAAATCCTTTTGTATGGCAAGAACTTATCCATGAGTTGACAAATAACCTCATTTATTCAACATAACATCAATATCAGTACAAGAGTAAATTGGGGAACGATTTTATTAAAATATTTTGATTCAAATGGAAATTAAAAAACTAAACGAGTTTAAATATATACGTCACTCCTACTTGCGCTTCAAATGGTTTGCTTATATAAGAAATCAATTTATTTACGACCGATCACTTCATGCTTCAAACGTCAAAATAATCAAACGATCGTAAAAATATCGAACGCGGCATATTCTACGAAATTCTTACTATACAAACAACATCAATACGAAATTCGATCTAATCATTATTCGACCAGTGAAATATTCCTTTCCTTTTATTTAAACAAAAACAAAAAGAAAATTGACAGCTCATAGTTCATACATTTCAGTTGGGTGGTGATAATCAAACCAAGTTTTGCGCGTTATATCAATTTTCTTATTGCAAACTCCATATATAAAATTAGTAGTGAAATATTTAGTTTTTAAAGTATACACTTTAGTTATATGAATTATGATATATAAAATATAGAAGTTTATATCTAAGTGATTAAGTAAATAAAGTGTGGTATTGTGACGTCTTAAAATTAAATATACATTTATGAAATTTATAGTTTAAAATTTCAAGTGTTTTGTGTTTTTATGAGTAGTTTAAAGTTTTTTAAAATTGGTTATTGACAATATGAGTAATGTTAATATTGTGTTTATGTAAATATTGGTTTTTCAACCCACTATTTCCATCAAGTTAATATTATATCTGGGAATTTTCAAACTACGAAAAATGGAACCTTTAGGCCCTAAAAATATACCATCAAAAGTTTCAGGTACGTTATTAGAACTATAATAGACAATTTTATACGTTAATCTAATAAATTATTTACCTGTCCTAAATAAAATATCTTGTGACAGGGCGAATTTTTAGCTGCTTTTGAGTTATACAATTGTTTATTAATGAGATCTTAATTTTTAATGTTATTCATTTCTGAATTAGGAATCGATTTGTGTTTACATACTTATCATTTTCTTTACTATGTATTTCCAAAAAAGAAATGAAAATTTGTGGAAATATATTTCAAGGTTTTAAATATACATAGTAAATTGTTTGTTTTTAAGGTAAAATTTGGGGATATTACTTCTACTTAGGCGCAAAGATTTTTTTATTTGATATAGAATCACTCACTGAAGCGAATAAAACGAAAACGAGTTGTATATCAGCCCCGGAGTCCAAGATACAGGCCTTTGAAAAAAGCAAAATCCATACAAAATTACACTGTTTTGACAAGAATTTTTTCTGTTTTGTTAATGTTTGCTTTATTTCCTATGTGCTTATACGATAAACAGATTAAAACTGTCCCTTAATAGATTTTCTTAATTTACGATAAAAATAATAATAAAAAATAAACTTGCGCCTAAGTTCAAGTAATCTTGCGATAACGTGGCCCCTAAGGTTATAATTATTTTTTTTTAAGTTATTCATGTTGATTCTTTGAAATTGTATATCAAAAATAACATTAAACGTCATTTACATTGCAATATTTGGTAAAAAAAGTATTTTTATACGATATTTTTTTTTCAAAGGCCTATATCTTGGTCCCCGGGACTGATTTTCAAATTACCATGGGAATAAGTATGCAGTTAACTGTTAATTGTTGTATTCATATCCTTCGTCCATGTGGTAAAAGTGTAGGAGTGGACTTTTCAGTGGACAGTTACAATTTTCTGGTTTTAAAACATTCATTCATGGTGTTGATTTAGGTGTTCAGAACATTTGTGGTGAGTTGTTCCAGGTTGTTTCCTGTTGACAGCACTTGACAGCATCGTCTGCATATGACGTGATGGTTATTCCTTCTGGTGGGGCAGGTAAGCTGCTAAGGGAATAATTGAACAATGAAGGTGAGAGAACTCCACCTTGTGGAACTCCTTGTCTGAGCACTCTAATCTTGGATTTGCAGTTGCGGAACTCAACGTAAGTTTGTCGGCCTCTTAGGTAGTTTCACAACCAGCGCTTTATCAAACCTGGCAGATACAGAGTATTAAATATATCATTCAGTAGTGCAGCAACGTGCGAGACTGTCAAATGGTTTAGATAAGTTGAGTGCAACTAAGATTGTTCTAAGAGCACAGGGTTGTTTTGGTTCATGCCATCACTGATTTGATTTTGGATTTTGTGAAGAGCGGTGGTTGTACTGTGTGTTGTCCTGCCGCCAAATTGTAAGATTCAGTTAACCGAGGTAGTAATAGCGCTTCAATCAGTTTTGGGACCGATGAAAGGATGGAGGTCGGTCTCTAAGATTCTCCCTTCCTTCCTTTTCAGGTTTTCCAGCTTTCAAGATAGGGC
>CAVNZG010001224.1:0-45322 GCA_963693315.1 Diogma glabrata
CGTGCATAACATAAAACATGCATTTTTCATTTTTTTAAAATAACTATGGGACTGAATTACAAATTATTTTAGTTTTACTTTGTTACCTATGCTATTGTTAGTTTTCCACAAAAACTTTGCTTTATAATGAAACAAGGTAGAAATAGTAAATTAAAACATAATGTCCCGTGCATAACACAATTTCAAGGGAAATCATGGAATTTAAAGAATTCACCACAATAGGAGGATTAATAATTTTAATTATGCTGTCAGGGCTATATAGTAATTTGTCTTCTTTCTTTGGCCATTTCCAGTGGTTTCCATGTGACTTCCAGTGCATTCCATAACTGATACTTGAATTTCATCATTGATTATTTGAACCACTTCACCTGCATATAAAACCTCGTCATACACAACAACGACCCAATTTCCTACGGTAACATCTTTTTTTGCAGTTAAATTGCTTTGCTTTCCCATAACAGTACATAAGTGCAGTGCATTTAAGAAAAACTCTTTGCTATTTGTAGATATCTTAATGACATACATTTTTGAAATGCCTGGGATTTGTGGAGCATGATCCCATGTTATATGTCTATAAATTTCCACAAAATTACCATCACTTTGGTAGAAGCCATGTGTATTTTAATTAGTTGAGCAAAATCATCTGCTGATCTGACAACAGGAGCTGTATCCTTTTTAGAGGATATCAAGCTCCCCTGGCACTTGACTTCGCTCTTTCACCAATTCCGTCAACTACCCCTTTTCCGTGGGAGGTAGCGAAATATTTCCAATAGAATGGCTTTTTATACTTATTGCTAAGTTCTTCTAAAAAAGAAACCATATATCTATTCTTAAACTCCGAAGACGGTCCATCTGTCCATATAATCTCAGTTAGATGTTTGTTGTCCTCAGAGTCAGGCTTAAATTCTCTATAAATTGCCTCTATAAACGCTCGAACGTAATAGTTGGTAATTACTAAATTGAAATTTGTGGTTGCAGTTATAAGTTTAAGATTAATATTGTTATTTTGAAAGTGTTTATTGCAAACAAAAACACGCTTTATTAATGCACTAAATTGATAAAAACAATAATATTTTATATATGATGTTATATTATGTGTCCTGATAATATGTACTAATAAAAAAATGTATGTATTGTAAATAGAAACTGCTATAATTTACGTTAACAATATAGAAAACTCAGACGCGTCCCGTGCATAACTTTGCTTTGTCTCGTGCATAACACAACCTAAAATTAAATTAAAAATAATTGAATGGATATATCAAAAACTTAAAGACACTGTACTAGAGCTTAGTTATTTGGCTTTAAAAAAATATAGGTCTTAAGGAATTATTCGAGCTAAACTCACAGAGTTTTTCCAATGTTGATGACTAAGTGAAGAAATAGATTTTTTCTGTGTCCCGTGCATAACGGGCTTAAAAATTAATATTTTAACTTCTTAAAAAATCTTTACTTAATTTTTTTTCATGGTAATTTAAGTTTGATGTTGCTTGTCCATAATCAGTAAAGTAAATTAGCCTCGGTTGATTTTGTTGTTCTGTGAGAAAGTTTAAAATTCTCTGAATGTCCCGTGCATAACGCGAGAATGGACCGACCTATATATATATATATATATATATATATATATATATATATATATATATATATATATATATATATATATATATATATATATATATATATATATATATATATATATATATATATATATATATATATATATATTTATATATATATATGTATATATATATATATATATATATATATATATATATATATATATATATATATATATATATATATATATATATATATATATATATATATATATATATATAAATATATATATATATATATATATATATATATATATATATATATATATATATATATATATATATATATATATATATATATATATATATATATATATATATATATATATGAGCAATTTCACGAAGATTCAACAACGTTTTGACTTGACCCCTTTTAATTTTGATTATTTTTTGTTTATAGATTGTCTTTCATAAATAAAAAATACAAGTTCTCCTAGAATTTTTTTTTTCGACCAGGGGTCTTCACAGGGTGCCCCTCAATTTTTTGTTATTTTGTGATGTGAGTGCATTTTGACGAGCGATTGTAGAAAAACTACTGAATCGGTTTTCATAAATGATATGTCGTTGAATAGGTATTAAAACAAAGTTTTTAAAAATGTACACTGTTAATTTTTTAAAATAATAATTTTTAACGGTGTAACATAAGAAAAAAACGGTGTAATTGAAAAAAAGATGGCATAGCCTCTTTTTTTTTTTTTTTTTAAACAAAATTGAAGCTTATTTTATATCTAACCACTTGTGAAAGTTTAGGACTAGCGATATTTTTTGTTTTAAAGATAAAATTCGTTGTGCATATGACTGTCGGGAATCAGTTTGTTTTGTTCTGAAGGAAAATTATAAAAATGACGTTATAAACTAAGAAATTTTTTTTTTTATGTTAAATATCAAATATTTTATTATTAGATGAACTTTTTAAAATATTTTAAAAATTAAATATGTAGTACAATAAATAAAATAAATACAATTGTTAAAAATGATTTACTTATTTTACAAACAGAAGTTTCTTTTGAATAGGAAAGCACTTCTGCAATTATTTTCTTTGTATTAGATGGCATAAAAAATGAAATGTTTATTTATCACTTTTAGTAATCACTTGTCACTCTTATAAAAAATAATTTGACAGTCTTGACTGCAAACAAAAAAGCCGTAACTTTTGACTGGAGAAGTATTATGTTCGTATTATGTTATTATGGAATCATAAAGTAAAAGATTGTTTTTCAACATTAAATTGCAAATATTTTATTATTGAATAAACTTTTTAAAATATCATACAAATTATATATGTGAAAATAAATATAGTTATTAAAAATTATTTACTTATTTTACATTCAAAAGTTTCTTTTGAGTTTGGAAAACATTTTTGCATTTATTGTCTTAGTATCTACTGGTACAAAAGAATGAAATTTTTGAGTTCCACTTATAGTATACGCATTTTTATATCGATTTTGTAATTTTTCTTTTGTTAATTGATATTCATTTTTATCGGCGTATCCAAAGTTCATGGTAGATTCCCATTTTAAAGCCCATTCGAAAAGTTTTTTTGGTGTATCAATAATATTATCTTCGCTCGCCATACTATAACGGTGTGCAGCACGCTTCAGTGTACCACCAATTCCATCACAAGGTCCCTTTCCATGGCTGGTAGCATGAAAATGCCATTCAGCATCAACCTTAAAGTCTTCTTTATGGTGGCATAAGTTAATTAGGTTATGTTTATTTTTGTATTGAGAAGGTGCACCGTCAGTGTTATAAATTATTTTTGTAATATTAGAATTTATATGCGTTTTGATGAATTCAATAAGTTTTGTAATGAAAAGATGGACTGTAGTACTGTTGTGATCGTTTATATCCGAAATGAGTATAAAACTTCGGTGCTGTATATATTCACTTGTGGCACTTTTAATATAAATGACAAATGTATGTTAATATGTGTTAATATTATGTTAATATGACAAATGTATGTTAATATTTTCGGATGAGAATGTCTGAATATCGGCCTACTCAGATTAATCTGCGATGGACAATTTTTTTACTGAAAAATAATCAGTAATTTTCTGTTGTTTAAGGCAAAGTTGAATAATATTTTCCACTTTAATTACAATTTGGTCGTCAATTTGCATTTGATTAAATCCGGGCTGCAAACCTGATCAGCAAGCGCGTAGCGTACGGATTTAACCCCGCAGCTGCGTAGTTTATTCAAAACTTTCTCACCGACCAATACATTTCGGTATCCATTGATGGCATTTCTTCTGCGTCTAAATTAACTAACGCTGATGTACCACAAGGTTTAGTTTTGTCACCACTTTATTTTTAATTTTTTACTTTTAAATTCAAATCACCAGCAACCCAATAAATAATTTTTCAGATGATAGTACACTGTACAAGTCATTTGTTTTCCTATTTTTAAAAGGGAAAAGGCATGAACGAATAAAGCCCGCCCGGAGAGACTCTGCCATAAATGTAAATGATAGCCTGAAAGTTTCCAATTGGGGTGACTGAAATATGTTCAATTTTAACTCAACCAAAACATGACTTTTGATTGTTGCCAGATCAACGACCGAGTTTGCCAAAGATATTTCGATTAGTGTGTTTCGATTAAAATGTCGCAAAATTTTGCTGAACTTGACTGAAATTGCTTTTTAAAAAGTTCATTTAATAATAAAATATTTGATTTTTAACATAAAAAAAATCTCTTAGTTTATAACGCCATTTTTATAATTTTCCTTCAGAACAAAAAAAACTGATTCCCGACAGTCATATGCACAACGAATTTTATCTTTAAAACAAAAAATATCGCTAGCCCTAAACTTTCACAAGTAGTTACATATAAAATAAGCTTCAATTTTGTTTAAAAAAAAAAAAAAAAAAAGGCTATGCCATCTTTTTTTCAATTACACCGTTTTTTTCTTATGTTACACCGTTAAAAATTATTTCAAAAAATTAACAGTGTACATTTTTAAAAACTTTGTTTTAATACCTATTCAACGACATATCATTTATGAAAACCGATTCAGTAGTTTTTCTACAATCGCTCGTCAAAATGCACTCACATCACAAAATAACAAAAAATTGAGGGGCACCCTGTGAAGACCCCTGGTCGAAAAAAAAAATTCTAGGAGAACTTGTATTTTTTATTTATGAAAGACTATCTATAAACAAAAAATAATCAAAATTAAAAGGGGTCAAGTCAAAATTTCCCAAAAATTTGCTGAACTTGCGTGAAATTGCTCATATATATATATATATATATATATATATATATATATATATATATATATATATATATATATATATATATATATATATATATATATATATATATATATATATATATATATATATATATATATATATATATATATATATATATATATATATATATATATATATATATATATATATACATATATATATATATATATATATATATATATATATATATATATATATATATATATATATATGAGCAATTTCACGAAGATTCAACAACGTTTTGACTTGACCCCTTTTAATTTTGATTATTTTTTGTTTATAGATAGTCTTTCATAAATAAAAAATACAAGTTCTCCTAGAATTTTTTTTTTCGATAAGGGGTCTTCACAGGGTGCCCCTCAATTTTTGTTATTTTGTGATGTGAGTGAATTTTGACGAGCAATTGTAGAAAAACTACTCTATCGATTTTCATAAATGATATGTCGTTGAATAGGTATTAGAACAAAGTTTTTAAAAATGTACACTGTTAATTTTTTGAAATAATTTATAACGGTGTAACATAAGAAAAAAACGGTGTAATTGAAAAAAAGATGGCATAGCCTTTTTTTTTTTTTTTTTTTAAACTAAATTGAAGCTTATTTTATATCTAACAACTTGTGAATGTTTGGGACTAGCGTCATTTTTTGTTTTAGAGATAAAATTCGTTGTGCATATGACTGTCGGGAATCAGTTTTTTTTGTTCTGAAGGAAAATTATAAAAATGGCGATTTTTAGATTCAGATTTTTTTTTATGTTAAATATCAAATATTTTATTATTAAATGAACTTTTTAAAAAGCAATTTCAGTCAAGTTCAGCAAAATTTTGCGACATTTTGACTCGACCCTTTTTAATTGGGTTTATTTTTAGTTTACAGATAGCCTTTGATAAATGCAAAATACGGCTTCAAGTAGAATTTTTTTAAATATAGACCAAAATAAACCAAACTAAAAAGGGTCGAGTCAAAATATTTGTCAAATGGTTTTGATATTTCTCTTCTGTTTCTGCATTCTTTAGTGATGAGATGTTAAATCGTTTCCGTTGATTGAATTTCGGAATGCTTGGGTTTGGTAAGTGGAACCTTATTTTAGCACATACAAGAAAGTGGTCACTTCCAATGTATGCACCTGTAAAGGATCGCACATCCAGAACACTCGAAAAGAAACGTGCTGTAACTAGCACGTGATCAATTTGATTTCGAGTGTTTCCATTCGGTGAGACCCAAGTCTGCTTATGAATCGATCGGTGCGGAAAGAAAGTACTGGCAATTCTCAAATTATTTGATAATGCAAACTCAGTCATTCTCTCACCATTATCATTCGAATTCAAATGCAGACTGTTGGGGCCCACCACATTTCCATAAGAGATATCTCTTCCAACCTGTCCATTAAAGTCACCAAGAACCATAGTGAAGTCGCGTGTTGGTGTTTGTTTTGTAGCGATCCTAAAATAAGACAAGCATTAGACTCGCTACATGGTAGCAAAAATCCAAACAACCAAACCATTTAAATTTCTCACAATCATTCACATTCCTATAATTCAAAATCCAAACAACCAAACCATTTACATTTCTCATAATCATTCACATTCCAATAATTCGAAATCTGAACTAAAACAACCAAACAATTCACGTTCCCAGACAAATTCACAGTCACAGACAGAACATAAACCTTGAATCTCCAATTCAATTAAAATTTCATCCAAAAACCCATTTTTCAGCGAAACCAACAAGTGTTTCATTTTTTCTATAAAAGATTTTCTCATAGAAAATTGATTCCAAAACAATTTTAATGTAATTACTAAGAATGAAAAAACAAGATGCATTAAAATAAGAACACATCGGACTGAAAGAAAATACGACAGACAAACTATGATAAACAATTCATAGAAAAATTCAAACGAAGCGTTTTCTATTTTGTTTCTCAACATCTGTGAGAAAAATTACTTTATGTCATCTGAGAAATAATTTATGATGCAAATTTCTGATTGGTGGAAGCCAATTCGAAATTTGTAATAAATAATACTAGATCAACGAGATTCTAGTTAGTCTATACCGCGACCTATACCAATAATATTTATCGTCAGTCTACATCGCGAATTTAACAAGGGGTTTTAATCGGTACCCACGACATAGTGCAAAGTGTTATCTTGAGTGTCGAAGAAAAAAGTCAATAAGTGCAAAGTGTTATTGTTATCTTGAGTGTCTAAGAAAAAAATCAAGAAGTGCACAGAAATAAGTTGTACTAAATTCAATTACTTTCGAATAAAGAAATAAAATTGTGTTAAATTTAATTACCATTTAAATTATTTAATTACGAACAAAAAGAATGTTCTAGTAAGTGTAATCAATAAAACAGTTTAAATAAATTTAATACTAAATATATATATACGTAAATTATTTGAGTGTTTTCATTCGAAAGGAGACCAGGGATGAGAACTACAACATAGTAAGCCAAGTAAGTCAACCAGTAATTTTTATATAAAGTGAAAGATAAACCGTAGAGCCCGAGGAGGACCCTACAGTTTCATAACCTCTTCCAGTGCTATGTAGAAATTATCCTTCTCGTCGACGGTCTTAGCTTCAGTAGGTGCATGCACGGCAATAGGAGAAATATTGTTATATGTACCACGTACACGTAGGTAGCAAATCCTCTCACTGACCGGGATGAATTTCATCACGGCTTCTTGTATGCGTGCACCAACAAGAAAGCCAGTTCCAAATTCTCTTCGAGAAGGATGACCACTACAGTATAGAGAGTGACTATCCAAATCTTGTTTTCCGATTATTGGCTGTCTAATTTCTTGCAGAGCTATGATATCCATCCCATACCTCTCAGCCTCTGTTTCCAGACTTATAAGAGCATCAGGAGCGCTCAGGCTGCGCACGTTCCACGTTCCGATTCGGTAGTCTGGTCCTTTTTCACGTCCAGGTAAAATTCTGTTTTTGTCCGGGTCTGTTTTTCTTTTCTGATTTCCAAATTTAACAAATAATTTTTTTTTCCGGGTTAGGGTGTTAACCTTAGGCCCAACCCAAATTGTCGTGAATGGGTCCGTTCTGCATCTTAAGGTTACCAGAAACAACCTTTTGACACGTTTATATAGCGAGCCGCTTGATCCAAGACAGACACCCGCTTCAAGCCGCCCCTAACATGGAGAACAGACGCTTGAGTCGCATTGGTTTTAAGGCGCCAATTCGCCATGATGTACCATGATTGACTTAGCAGTTTTTACCCTGCTTGTCTCCGGTACACCAACCTAATTCTGTCAGTATTAACCAGGCAGCACGGCGTGGACGTCGAATTTCGGATTTCGCTATATATATATATATATATATATATATATATATATATATATATATATATATATATATATATATATATATATATATATATATATATATATATATATATATATATATATATATATATATATATATATATATATATATATATATATATATATATATATATATATATATATATAGATATATATATATATATATATATATATATATATATATATATATATATATATATATATATATATATATATATATATATATATATATGAGCATTTTCACGAAGATTCAACATCGTTTTGACTTGACCCCTTTTAATTTTGATTATTTTTTGTTTATAGATAGTCTTTCATAAATAAAAAATACAAGTTCTCTTAGAATTTTTTTTTTCGACCAGGGGTCTTCACAGGGTGCCCCTCAATTTTTTGTTATTTTGTGATGTGAGTGCATTTTGACGAGCATTTGACGAGCATTTTGTAGAAAAACTACTGAATCGATTTGCATAAATGATATGTCGTTGAATAGGTATTAGTACAAAGTTTTTAAAAATGTACACTGTTAATTTTTTGAAATAATTTTTAACGGTGTAACATAAGAACAAAAAAAGGTAATTGAAAAATTGACGATTTGAAGAATTGGCGAATTGGCGCCTTACAACCAATGCGACTCAAGCGTCTGTTCTCCATGTGAGGGGCGGTTTGGAGCGGGCGTCTGTCTTGAATCATGCGGCTCGCTATATAAACGTGCATAAAAGGTTGTTTCTAGTGACCTTAATATGCAGAACGGACCCATTCACGACAATTTGGGTTGGGCCTAAGGTTAACACCCTAACCCCGGAAAAAAACTAATATGTTAAATTTGGTTATCAGAAAAAGAATAACAGACCCGGACAAAACAACAGAATTTTACCTGGACGTGAAAAAGGACCAGACTACCGAATCGGAACGTGGAACGTGCGCAGCCTGAGCGCTCCTGATGCTCTTATAAGTCTGGAAACAGAGGCTGAGAGGTATAGGATAGATATTATTGCTCTACAAGAAATTAGACAGCCGATAATCGGAAAACAAGATTTGGATAGTCACTCTCTATACTGTAGTGGTCATCCTTCTCGAAGAAAATTTGAAACTGGTTTTCTTGTTGGTGCACGCATACAAGAACCCGTGATGAAATTCATCCCAGTCAGTGAGAGGATCTGATACCTACGTGTACGTGGTACATATAACAATATTTCTCTTATTGCCGTGCATGCACCTACTGAAGCTAAGACCGTCGACGAGAAGGATAATTTCTACATAGCACTGGAAGAGGTTATGAAACAAACACCAACACGCGACTTCATTATGGTTCTTGGTGACTTTAATGGACAGGTTGGAAGAGATATCTCTTATGGAAATGTGGTAGGTCCCAACAGCCTGCATTTGAATTCGAATGATAATGGTGAGAGAATGACTGAGTTTGCATTATCAAATAATTTGAGAATTGCCAGTACGTTCTTTCCACATCGATCGATTCATAAACAGACTTGGGTCTCACCGAATGGAAACACTCGAAATCAAATTGATCACGTTCTAGTAACAGCACGTTTCTTTTCAAGCGTTCGGGATGTGCGATCCTATAGAGGTGCATACATTGGAAGTGATCACTTCCTTGTATGTGCAACGATAAGGTTCCACTTCCCAAATCCAGGCATTCCAAAATTCAATCAACGGAAACGTTTTAACATCTCATCACTAAAGAATGCTGAAACAGAAGAGAGATATCAAATCCATATTACCGAAACATTGGATAAATCAGAAACCATTAATGGAGACGTCGATAAGTCATGGTATTTGCTCAAAGATGCTGTTTTAAGCGCTGCTGAGGGAATACTTGGCCGACCACAGAACCACTCCCAGAAGCCCTGGATGGATCAAGCATGCCTTGACGCTATTCAATACAAAAGAGATTGCTATCTGAAGTGTCTACAAGGACGCAACACCAAGTCCACGAAGGAGAACTATAAACTGGTAAGACAAGCCGTTACAAAGCTATGTAGACGAACGAAGAGAGAATGGTGGAAGAGACAGTGTGAGGAGATTGAAAGCTTCAATAAGGAACATCAATCGCGTAACTTCTTTCAACAGGTTAAAACCTTAAAGAAAGGCCCTCAAACTAGATCGACTGCTATTCATAACGAAGATTGGAAGATGTAGCTACAAGTAGACCTTAAAAATATTTTAGATACTTGGGCCGCTTATTTTGAGAATCTTCTCAACTTAAGTGACCAGAAACAAGTCGGGCGACGAGCAAAGCTTATTCGTGCGCCAAAGGTACATGTAGACGAACCAACCAAAGAGGAATTCGATGCGGCGCTGTCAAAATTAAAATGCAATAAAGCACCTGGTATCGACGATATAACATCCGATATGATTGTACATTGTGGTGAAACTCTATCCTTAAGATTGTTTGAACTGGTTCAAATGATCTGGAGGACTGAAACCATGCCACAAGACTGGAACACAGCTATGCTGATACCAATCCATAAAAAAGGTAATCGTCTACAGTGTGCAAACTACAGAGGAATTGCTCTCCTCTGGACAGCATATAAGATCTTTTCCTACATTTTGCTATCCAAAATCAATCCTTTTGCTGAACAACTTTTTGGAGAATATCAGTGTGGTTTCCGGCGGGGCCGAGGTACCACCGATGCACCTTTCTCGATAAGGATGATTTTGGAAAAGTGGCGAGAGTTCAACATACCTGTGCACCAACTTTTCATTGATTTCAGGCAGGCCTACGACTCTCTCGAACGAGAGACTCTATGGTCTGCTCTGGTGTCAATGGGAATTCCTGGCAAACTGGTATCACTATGCAAAATGACAGTACAGAACTTTCAATGCTGTGTATGAGTTGAGAACGAAATATCAAAGTTTTTTAAAGTCGACTCCGGTTTAAGACAAGGTGATGCTATCTCTCCTATACTTTTTAATTTAGCCTTGGAATATGTGTGCCGTCAAAAGAAACTACTGACTAATAACAAGATTTTGTCAATAAACTCAGTACAGATGATTGCTTACGCTGGTGATGTTGTCATCCTCGGCCGAAGTGAAGCTGTTATGAGTGAGACCTTTAAGTCGCTTGAGAGTGGTGCTAGGAAAATTGGTCTGCAAATTAACTACAATAAAACCAAACATATGAATGTTTCAAGAGAGGCTGAGAAGAAAGATTTGATGTGCGGCGATGAACGAATTGAGGGAGTTGAATCTTTTAAATATTTGGGATCAATGCTTGACTCAAACAACAGCATACTTACAGATATTAAAGCTCGAATCGCTGCAGGTAATCGAACTTTTTACTCAATTAAACCTCTCCTTGGATCACCGTATGTATCAACTAACACCAAGCTCAAGTTATACAAGACATTGATTAAGGTTTGTGTAAGGGTCACAAACGTGGACCCTTACACAAAATGACGAATCGCATTTATCTGTATTTGAGCGTAAGATCCTACGCTACATTTTTGATCCACTTAAGACAGACGATGGAGAGTATAGAATTCGGTATAACTTTGAGATCAGAGACCTTCTTGAGGGTCCTAATATAATAGTTTGTATCCGTTGTAATAGGATTGGTTGGTTTGGGCATGTTCTACGAGACGATTAACAGTCAGGAATGATTAGAAAAATGTACGTTAGTACCCCAGGGAGTGGTAGACCGCGAGGAAGACCACGACTACAATGGGAGACTGACGTAATAAACGACCTTAAAAAAATCGGCTGCCATGGTAATTATGTCGCTGTTGCGAATGACCGTGGTGAATATTCAAAGCTGATTAGCCTGGCAACGCTCCTACATGAACGCCTAAAAAGCATGAACGCCTTAAAAAAAAAAAAAAAAAAATAAAAAAAAAAAAAAAAATATATATATATATATATATATATATATATATATATATATATATATATATATATATATATATATATATATATATATATATATATATATATATATATATATATATATATATATATATATATATATATATATATATATATATATATATATATATATATATATATATATATATATATATATATATATATATATATATATATATATATATATATATATATATATATATATATATATATATATATATATATATATATATATATATATGTATATATATATATATATATATATATATATATATATATATATATATATATATATATATATATATATATATATTTATATATACATATATATATATATATATATATATATATATATATATATATATATATATATATATATATATATATATATATATATATATATATATATATATATATATATTTATTTAATTATTTAATTTGCACCCTTTATCAGCCACTTGTTTAGTAAAAATTTTAATTAGAGAAAAATTAAAATTGTTTTTATTATATTATTTTTACAATATTTCGCCACAAAGGCATTTCAAGTAATCTAAAGTAAACAATTATATAACCATTGACATCAAACAAATTTAAAAAATAATTATAAAAAACTTACATTGAAAAAATAATTATTCAAAACGTTAAAATAGACTTCAAAAATTTAAAGAAAAGTTGATTGAAAATATTATTTACATAGTTTTTGGCACTCTAAATTAAAAAAATGAAACAAGAAAAAATAATGAAATCAACAAAAGCCTCTTTTATAATTTACAGTGTTAAGTAAATGCAAGTATGGTTTTTTTAAATTGTCTGTATCTTTCTTGAAATTAACAGCATTTTTTCTATTTAAATGAATGTGAACTGACTCCATAAGCTCCCTAATTTTAACATCCTGTTCTTCATCCAAAATAGTTGTTTTATCTAAAGCCCAAGTATGACCATGTTCAATAGAATGTTGTGCAAGTGCAGTGGTACCATGTTTTAATTTAACAGTGCTTTTATGTTGTGTAATTCTATCTTCAAGACTTTGGCTAGTTTGTCCAATATAAATTTTACCACAAGAACAAGGAATATTATAAATAAGATTAGATTTCTTAAAACAATGAATTTTATCTTTAATATTGCTGAAAAATAAATATTGAGATTTGTTCAATATTTTATTGGCTAATTTTATAGATGAACTTTTTTCTTCAAACAAAATTTTCTTAATTTGTTCAGTTAATTTAGGAACATATGAAAGAGACACATACAAATTTTGTTCAGATATTGGGTTGCATGATATAGGTGGTACAATTTTAACATCAGCTAAATTATTTCGTTTATTTTGATATATATATAACGGAGTTGACCGGCACTCCCACGATCGCATATCTTGACCTACACCAAAAATTTTTTCTGTGTATGTTGCGGCAAACAATCTCTTGGACAAGTTCGCGAACTTGTTATATCTAGGTACAGGCTAAGTGGCTAGAGCTTAAAAAGTTGAATAATCTAGAACGTTATAACTTTCGTTTGAATCATAATATTTTAATAAAATTTATAAATATTGAATATTTGAACATATTTTTCCAAATGACAATCTTGGCGTTCCAGTTTCCTGAATAATCAGCTGTTTTAAAAATTTACTAAACTTTGTTGTCCTTGAGGCTTGATTTAGCTGAAAATGGCCAATCTCACATTTGAAAACTGTTGCACACTTAGAAACTTAGATAAATCTATCCAAAACTTAAAAAACAAATTGTTTTAGTTCATAGGTTGAGACCCTGCGGGGCTTTCATCATTTTGAGTCTATTTTGTTTAAACTAAAACTAGCTTTTAATTTAACTTTTCAACTATAACCTCAGAAATTTTCAGCTTCCTAACCCAAAAAGTTATAATGCAATTAGCATTACACTAACTTAATGTAAGTCAATATCACAGCCACTCTCATATAATTACAACAACAAATCCCAAAAATATAAATTATCCTATAGAAATATTAAATACATTTTCTTTTGTTTGTTTCTCTTTGAGTTTTTTACTTCACCACAATTTTAAATTGTGTGAAGTAATGCAATCTATCGTGAAAAAAAAAAATCTTACATACCCCAAATTTTATTTTATCTTTTGTTTTGGACCATCCTCTATCTAAATAGCCAAAAAAAATTTAGGTGTACGTCTGTGTGTGCGTGGGTGGGTGGGTGGGTGGGTGGGTGAGTTTCTGCATAGGATCTTGATGAAACTTTGGCAAATGATACAGGTTCACTTGAAAATGGAAGATCTGGATTCATTTCAAATTTGGACAAAATGGCGGGGGGTCTCCCGAACACCTCTAAGTTTAAATCTTGAATAACTTCTGATCCCGGCTATGATCTTATTGAAACTTAGTATATGCAAGTGGTAAAGCAAATTTGCGCAATCCACCCGCCCATAAAGCGGCATGTCCACGGAATTTGCAGGGACAAAACATATATGAATCAATAAAAAATTTTAAAATACATGTTCAAAACATCTGCGGATTGAACGCTAACCATGACCACGTGCAACATCATCTTGAGCACGACAAACCGAACATTCTATTCCTTACAGAAACACAAGTTTCTGAAAATTTTCTTTTTATAGAATCGCTTAATTCCAAATATAGGCTCGAATCAGCTTTCAAACTCCATCAGGGCGTATGCGCATTCATTCATGAGAGTGTTGCGTACACGCGCTTTCCAAATTTTGAACTACACGGTGACGGCTTCAATACAATGGTTTTAAAGATTTGTCTTCCAGAAATGACTTTTTTTTACAATAGCTTTATACCGGTCCCCCAACAAACGTAACCCAAACTTTTTTAATATACTGACAAAAATTATGGACGAGATTAGAGCAAAGTCCCCTAATTGTGAAGTTATCGTTACCGGTGACTTCAACGTCCACAACAAATCATGGTTGGAATTCTCCAAATCGACCGACGATGTTGACAATAGTGGAAAACTGGCAGAAATTTTTGCCGCGTCTCAGGGCCTATTCCAAATTGTAAAAAGCCCGACTTTCACTCCCCGTAATGGCGGTGATAATAGTTTTCTACTAGATCTCTATCTTACCACAATGCCAGATATTACGAGTGTCGATGTTGCGAAAGGTAGTATTGGAAATTCTGATCATTATTTAATCTCATCAGTTATCAAAACTGATTTACTTAAAACTACAGCTCCCAAACCCCGTAAAATATTTCACTACTCAAAAATGGATAAGAGTGGTCTTCAAAATTTTTTCCATGGTTTCCCTTTCGACCGTCATTGTTTTTACACTGACAATGTAAATGTTTCTGCTCAAAACTTTACAGAAACCATCCAATTTGCTATAAATAAATTTGTCCCTTTCTCCATAGTAAAACCCAAACAAAAATACTTGTATTCGAAAGCTGCCAAAACGGCACTTAGAAACAAACGTAGATCATTTAATATTTGGATTCATAACAAAACTCCCACTAATCGATCCCAATATCTAAAGGCCAACAAAATATCTAATCAGATTATCTCAAACGAAAAGTCCGAAATTGACAGAGCGAAAGCCTCAAAACTTACGTCTATGTCTGTTTCTGACAAGAGTTTCTACAGTGCCATTAATTCTTTAAATTCTGGTACAAAATTTTCTATTCCCCCTATTATTGATGGTGATTTAATCGTCAATGATCCCGCAAGAAAAGCTAACTTGTTCGCTGAACGCTTTGCTCTGAACTCCACTGTTTTTGAAACTCCTAAAGAAATACCCCAAATCCAGTCTTCAGGAGTTAATATGAATGAACTTCACTTCAAACCCAAAATAGTCGCTAAACTTTTAAAGGGGTTAAACATCAACAAAGCATCAGGAATGGACAATATTCCACCCATTATTTTAAAAACCTTTTCCAAAGAACTTGCACCAACTTTAACTAAAATATTCTACCAATCCTACAAATCTGGTATATTTCCCTCGTGCTGGAAGTTGGCAAATGTCCAGCCCGTCCCCAAAAAGGGACCAAAATCCGATATCTCAAATTATAGGCCAATAGCTTTACTATCGGTCCTATCCAAAGTCTATGAGCATTATATTAATACACATATTTCAAAATTTCTGGAAGAAAATCATTTAATATCCGACAGCCAATACGGTTTTCGAAACAAAAGATCAACTACCGATCTATTAAACTATGTAGCGCATTGTTGGAACAGCATACTTGATAAAGGTGGTGAAACATACGTTATCGCTTTAGACATCTCCAAGGCATTCGATCGAGTCTGGCATGCCAACTTAATCAACAAGCTCGTTGCGTACGGTTTTCATCCCAATGTTGTGAAGCTGATTCAAAATTTTCTATCCGACCGATACATTTCGGTAACCTTAGACGGATATTCTTCTGAGTCTAAACTAATTAACGCTGGTGTACCCCAAGGCTCAGTATTGTCCCCAACCCTATTTTTGATTTATATCAACGAATTGTTGAAAATCACCAGCAACCCAATAAATAGTTTTGCAGATGATAGTACTCTGCACAAGTCGTTCGAGCCCCTTCCTTCAAAAGGTAAAATGCACGAACGAATTAATCCTGCCCGGAGAGACGCTGCCATAAACGTGAACAAAGACCTGAATAAAGTCGCCGACTGGGGTGACCAAAACCTTGTCAATTTCAACTCCACCAAAACACAGCTGTTGATTGTTTCCAGATTAAAGACCGAGTTCCCCAAAGATATTTTATTTAGTATGTGTGATGAACCAATAGGTGAATGTAAAAACATTCGTTTATTGGGTGTCACAGTTTCAAATGACCTACTCTGGAACGATCATGTAATGGCGATGGCAAAAAGCGCGTCTAAAAAACTCGGCCTCCTAAATAGATGCAAAAAATTTTTCACTCCATACCAATTGCTCCATGTTTATAAGTCCTATATTCGTCCCTGTATGGAGTACTGCTGTCAAGTTTGGGGTGCTGCCTCTGTTTTCATCTTGGCCCTCTTGGACTCTGTTCAAAAGCGAGCTATACGAATTGTAGGTGATCGAACTTTGACATCACAACTTGATTCCCTACAACATCGTTGCACTGTTGCTGACCTCGTTGTTTTTTACAAATATCGTCATCAGCAGTGCTCAGATGAAATCAGCGGCATCATGCCTCAAACTTATTCTTACCCCCGTTCCACTCGGCAATCGGCTGCCGCAACCAGTGAAACGGTAAAGATCCCGCGCTGTCATACTGGCAGATCGCAGAGAGACTTCTTTGTCCGAACTGCGTACAAATGGAATAGTTTGCCGGAACACTTAGTCTCAGGTGGTTTCAACCCACAGATGTTTAAAAAAAGCGTTAATCTACACCTCAGAACGCCAGTTGTTGTGGGACCCAGGTCTAGACCTAGGTCTTAAAAGGTATTTATGTGTTGTTGTGACACATATTCTAAACCCTATTACACAACACATTTTATTAAAAAAAAAAAAAAAAAATATAAGGTTTTAGTACTGTTTCCAATATTTCTGCATACCAACTTCCGGTTTGTCACTTCCGGTTAAAAAGTTTTTTTTTCAGGTGTTTTTCCCTACTGTAGCCTACAATTACCGATCGATTTTCATGAAACGTTGCGAAAAACTTTTAAATAACATGAGAAAGATTTTATCAGCTTTTGGAGCACATTGGATAAAGGGTTGGGGGGTCCACCATACAACAGGTGGTTTTTTCCACAAAGTTTTTATGTTTGTTGGGAGCATAAAACATTCATTCGTAAACGAATTTTGATGACACTTTGGAAAAAGACGCAAACATGTATGACAAAGAACTGATTAGTTTTTGAGCGATAGTGAACAAAGTGGTGGGGGGTCCCTCGAGCACCTGTTTTTTTGAAAGCTCTATAACTTCTGTACCTGATAAGCGAATTGGATGAAACTTAGTACATGAGTATGTAGTACGGTTTAAAATAGTTCTGCTTTCCAACTTCCGGTTTTTCACTTCCGGTAAAAAAATTTTTTTTGTACTTTTTTGAAGTTTTTTCAGTGTCTTTATGCACACTACAGCCTACAATAATGAAGTGATTATGATGAAACTTATGGAATAGGGTTTCAATTAGTGTGAAAAGATAATTATCATGTTTTGGGACACATTGATCAAAGTGGTGGGGGGTCTACCATACAAATGCTGACTTTTCACACTTTGTTTTTTAAGTTTGTTGGGAGCATACAGACTTCATTCATTAATTTATTTTAATGACACTTTAGAAAAAGATGGTGACTTAAGTAACAAAGAACTGATTAGTTTTTGGATAATATTGGAATAAGTGGTGGGGGTCCTCCCGAACACCTATTTAATGTGTCACACTTTTTTCAATGTTTGTTGGGAGCACACAGCATTCGTTCGTGAACGAATTTTGATGGCACTTTGGAAAAAGATGCAAACATGTATGGCAAAGAACTGATTAGTTTTTGAGCGATAGTGAACAAAGTGGTGGGGGGTCCCTGGAGCACCTGTTTTTTTGAAAGCTCTATAACTTCTGTACCTGATAAGCGAATTGAATGAAACTTGATACATGAGTATGTAGTACGGTTTAAAATAGTTCTGCATCCCAACTTCCGGTTTTTCACTTCCGGTAAAAAAAATTTGTTTGTACTCTTTTGAAGTTTTGTCAGTGTCTTTATGCACACTACAGCCTACAATAATGAAGTGATTATGATGAAAAGATAATGGTGAAAAGATAATTATCATGTTTTAGGACACATTGATCAAAGTGGTGGGGGGTCTACCATACAAATGCTGACTTTTCAAACTTTGTTTTTTAAGTTTGTTGGGAGCATACAGACTTCGTTCATTAATTTATTTTAATGAAACTTTGGAAAAAGATGGAAACTTAAGTAACAAAGAACTGATTAGTTTTTGGATAATATTGCAATAAGTGGTGGGGGTTCTCCCAAACACCTGTTTAATGTGTCACACTTTTTTCAATGTTTGTTGGGAGCACACAGCATTCGTTCGTGAACGAATTTTGATGACACTTTGGAAAAAGATGCAAACATGTATGGCAAAGAACTGATTAGTTTTTGAGCGATAGTGAACAAAGTGGTGGGGGGTCCCTGGAGCACCTGTTTTTTTTAAAGATCTATAGCTTCTGTACCTGATAAGCGAATTGGATGAAACTTAGTACATGAGTATGTAGTACGGTTTAAAATAGTTCTGCATCCCAACTTCCGGTTTTTCACTTCCGGTAAAATAATTTTTTATGTACTTTTTTGAAGTTTTTTCAGTGTCTTTATGCACACTACAGCCTACAATAATGAAGTGATTATGATGAAACTTATGGAATAGGGTTCCAATTAGTGTAAGAAGATAATTATCATCTTTTAGGACACATTGATCAAAGTGGCGGGGGGTCTACCATACAACTGCTGACTTTTCACACTTTGTTTTTAAAGTTTGTTGGGAGCATACAGACTTCATTCATCAATCAATTCTAATGACACTCTGGAAAAAGATGGAAACTAAAATGATAAGGAACTGATTAGTTTTTGGACAATATTGGGATAAGTGGTACGGGGTCTCCCGAACACCTGTTTACCGTGTCAGCATTTTTTCAATGTTTGTTGGGAGCACACAGCATTCGTTCGTTAACCAATTTTGATGACACTTTGGAAAAAGATGCAAACATGTATGGCAAAGAACTGATTAGTTTTTGAGCGATAGTGAACAAAGTGGTGGGGGGTGTCCCATACACCTGTTTTTTTTAAAGCTCAATAACATCTGTACCTGATAATTGAATTGGATGAAACTTTGTACATAAGCATTTAGTATGATTTACAAAAATTCTGCATCCCAACTTCCGGTTTTTTACTTCTGGTAAAAAAAATTTTTTTTAATTGTTGGCAGTTTTTTCAGTATTTTTATGCACACTACAGCCTACAATAATGAAGTGATTATGATAAAACTTATGGAAAGGTTTCAATTAGTATAAGAAGATAATTATCATCTTTTGGGACACATTGATGAAACTGGCGGGGGATCTACCATACAACTGCTGACTTTTCACACTTGGTTTTTAAAGTTTGTTGGGAACATACAGATTTCATTCATTAATCAATTTTAATGGCACTTTGAAAAAAGATAAAGACTTTATTGACAAAGAATTGACTAGTTTTTGGACAATATTGGGATAAGTGGTGGGGTCCTCCCGAACACCTGTTTATTGTTTCAATGTTTGTTGGAAGCATTCAACATTCGTTTGTCAAGTAATTTTGATTACACTTTGCAAAAAGATGCAAATAGGTATGGCAAGGAACTGATTAGTTTTTTTTAGCGATAGTGAACAAAGTGGTAGGGGTCCTCCAAGCACCTGTTATTTTGGAAGCTCAATAGCTTCTGTACCTGATAACCGAGTTGGATGAAATTTGGTACATACACATTTAGTACGGTTTACAACAGTTCTGCTTCCTAATTTCCGCTTTGTTATTCCGATAAAAAATTTTTTACTTTTTCTCGTACAACAGAATTTATGTTTGTTGGGATACTACTACCTGCTTTAATATTTTTATTATTAGAACTACGAAGTCCATAATATTGGTTAGCTTTTAATTAAAGTATTTTATGGATATTAGCTCATTATATATCCAGAACACTACGTTTTCAGAGCTGTGGTGAAGTCAGCCTATGCATTAGCGTCGCAATATTTTTTTTTTTCGCAAAAATTAAAAAAATGTTGTTTTGAATGTTTGTTGTTGTTGTTTTGAAAATTCATTATTGTTTTGAATTAGGAAATAGTTTCCAATTTTGGAATATTTGGAAGTGGTTTAGTTGAAATAAATATATGTACATATATTGATTAAACATTTACAAAAGTTTTTTATAAAAAGATAGATATTTGTATTATATTTGAGGTGTAAAAGTTGTTTGATGTTGTTGTTGATTATAAATTATGTGTGGTAGTATTGCAGTTGTGACGGAGGTAAAACGTTGATCCAAAAAAGGATTTAATATGTTATTAAGGAATTTTAACCAAATTAAACAAAACTATTCCAAAAATGCAATTGATGAATTAGTTTCCGTTTATGTATTTAGTTTGGTTAGGTTATGTATCCGGTTCCAGTTATGTATTTAGTGTGATAAATTTTTGGGACTATTCTGTTGCTACTTGAATTTTTTATTTAAACTAATCGGACTATTCCAATTCTTTTTGTACACAAAGCTGTCTGGTCCCGAAATCTACCTATTTCTAGCGGATATACGCTTGGACTCTTTTTTGTAATATAATGTTTTTGGAAGAAAATAAAGCAAAACATAAAATATCATTTCAACGAGAACCGTCAGAATTTCAATTTCATCGGACTTTCTCAAAAAATAAAAACTGTCACCAGTCGAACAATAGTATATTATTTAATTACGAGCTAAAGCGCCCTACGGTCGGCCGCCAAACTATAGCCCCAACACAAAAAGTCACTTTAGATCCGAATTAAATATACACTATATTTTTTCAGTAAACGTTTAATTTTTATAAATATAAAATTAAAACATCAAAATTTTTATAAATATGATTTATTAACATCATAATGTCGTCCAAAAAGTAAAAACATTTAAATTTGTGTAAATTATATTAAAAATAAAATTTTTTATCAAAGAAACCTTTCAATTCAAAATTTCATAATCCAATCAAAATATTTGTTATTTTTGTTGTCATAGTTACACAATAATTCACAATTTCATTATCAAATCCAAATATTTGTTATTTTTTGTTGTCATAGTTATACAATAATTCAAACTTTCATAATCCAATCAAAATACCTGTTATTTTTGAAGTGAAAACTTCTTTAGGCGCACCACACACAGATTTTTCCGTAGGTATTAAGTTTGGCTGATCCGTGACGCTCTGAAATGAAAGACTTTATTAAGGTTTAAATTAAAATCTATCTATCATTTCTTAACGTTTCAAATTGCGTTATGGAGATCGTGCTCGACTGCTGTAGGTGCTGAGTTCAACTATAGTACATATTTTTTTATTGTTTTTTTTTGAATTTTTATTAAATACATTAAAATTTTTTTTTTTTATTGATGAATTCATAAGAATAACAAAAATTTCTTTATACGAATTTTAAAAAGTTGATCTAAAACGCAGTTTTTTAAAGTTATATTGCTACTGTCTTTTGCAATTTGCATTCGAGTCATCATGCAAAATAAATATTGAAAATATATAAAATTGAAAGTATGTATGGCTGTTTATCCTTTATGCATTAATACATTATTCATCATGAAAATTTATGAAGCTGTTGTGTACGCTTAATTTTTGCTTTTTATTTACCTATCGTTTTAAACGGTAGTTTGCTTCGATCAATGTTTTTTTTATTGAACATAATATTTATGAAATTAAAAACAACGTAAGAATGATAGTATAACCTGAAGGCTGAAACAATTACATTTGTATATCAAAATTATATGTATTGGAATTTTATCATCTTCACTAAATATGTTGTCGAATTGCAATTGTATGTAATACATGTTTCTAAAATTAAGTGAAGACTTAATACTTGTAACTTGATACTTATAAGCTCTTGATAAGCTGACAATTACTAGACGGATATCGCATAAATTCTATACAAAGAAGCATAGCTTATGTATTATTAAACATGGATGGCAATCATGATAAATAAAATAATTAAAAATGGTGGCACTTAGCCGATAGTAATTTGTAAACGGCAACAATGCGCATTAATACCAATGAATTTGCTAGGCTTTCCGCAGACAGATTTGTAAAATTTAAACTTGTTGATCTATGGGTGTGACAACCACGCGTACTTTAGTCCCTGCTATTGGCATATGAGTGCTATTTTGACAATTATTTGGTTTACATTGTGAGGTTAGTGTGTGTTTCTCATTTATTCTACTAATACGATCCAAATACTACTAATACGATATCAATTGATGGCGATTACCAATGAAGTTTTCACTTCTGCCGTACAAGTTTGAATATAACTAGAAAACTAAAATAAACAGTGATTGTTTTAGAACAAGTTTATTTGATTAAACATATCATATATAATTACAGCAACGAAAATGATGTTTTGTTATTAAACGTATTAGTTTTCTTATATAAACAAAAACTTGAATATGTTTTTATTCTAAACTGGAGCTATTATCAAACTGAAATAAAACAATCAAATAGGCGGCAGATGCAGCAATCTCCCCATATAATAATGTCCAATTAAAAACGAATAGTCCACACGAAATAACTGGTGACCGTTTTTGTAACTGAAGTGAAAAAAGCTTCAATCTTTCGACTAGATCTTCATTTTCCACATGCTGAGTTGATCTTTGACTGATGATACTATTAATTGCTTTGTGCACCAAAACACCAGTTTGATTTCCCTATATAATTGTGAACCATTGAATAAACATTTTTTTTTTCATAATTTGAAAAAATTCTTACCGTTTTTGTAGCCATACTGCATGTTGAAATAACGAACAAAACAAACATTTGAAAGAAAATTATCCAGCAAAGGTTGACGAAATTTATAAACCCGAAATCTTTATTACTGCGAAATAATATGAGGTATGTTGCATACAGAGCTATTATAACGTATCCAAAAACATAGGCGACTAACCCCATAATCTAAAATTTTGTAAAAACTACGGTAAAAATTTAAATTGACAACATTTGAATTACCTGTACAGAAAAGCAGGAATTGATTAATTCTGCAATATCGCATAATTGATCGTGAACTATTGTAATTTCAACAACAATTTCACTTGAACGAAATTTTTGATTTGTTGATGAACGTTTTAAAAGGATCATATTTACTGTTTCCGTTATGCGAGACTGGTGATCTGCAAAGCTCTCTAAACAGAACAAATTTCTGTCGAAAACAAACTGAATTTAAGTTAATTTTAATTCAAGCTTACTTAATTTCTTACATTAAAAGTTGATTGGCAGCTTTGAATCTTGTTATTAATATGCACACACATATTTCGAAATGGAGAACTATAATCCAAATTGATGATGTTTGTAGTACATATGAAATATACATAATCGAACCTAGTGAAAAGGAGCTACTTTCATGCATAACATAGGTCATTACCCATAACGAAACGATTGCTATCGATCCAATAAGTAGAGCTACTAAAACAAATTTTATGTGTCGTTGATAATTTATAATTGGTGCACAAGGACCTTTTGTTCGATTTATTAATTGAACACCCCTGTTCAAGATCTCCAATTTTTTATCAACATTGTGAATTTTATGAAATAATTTGTAATTTTCAAATCGAAATACAAAATTTAAAATCAACGAAACAATAATCACTGCTAAAGAAAGGAGCAGGAACAATTGACTGACTATCATAATTATTGAAAACTTAGTGTTTTTGTGCCATGAAAACATGCTTTGTATAATATAAATAATAAGAGACATAAAAATACTAGTCATACCGATGACAAAACAAAAATGAGACAATTTGGATTTTAATTCATTTGAGCTTTTCAGATTTTTAATACTCGAAAATGGATTGTATTGACACAATCCAAACAGTTTTAACATTGCAAAAACTATTTTTGCTGCTTTTTGGTTCTTATTCGGTTGTAATGAATTAAACTTTTTCCACTGTCTATGTAGATTTTCCTGAGAACCCATTATTTAACTTCGCAATTCAAAAACTGACTGTTTTTGTTTAACAGTCTGAATTGAATCTTATCCTTTATTCGATTTAATATTTGATGTTTTGGTAATTAGTACAATGAAGTTAACCTGTATTTATAGTATGACAGTTTATGAAAAAAATATTGAATTATGCTTATCTTTATCATTAGACTAACTAAAAGTTTATTAATTCATTAGAAATAAACTAGTTTATAAAATTAAAATTTGTTGGAAATTATTGGCTTATAAATATCTATATTAATATTATTAGGGTTGGGAACATTTATCGTGTTGGAAGATAACAGATAATTGACTGAGTCCATCACAGATCTTTATAAAGATTTTAAGATGAGGTAGCACAAATATAATACACAAACTTACTATGGATTCTAACGGCAGTAAAAAAATTTAACTTAAGTGAATAAATAAGTGATGATGAAGTTTCAGCTTCGAAATAGTCATCACCTCCACGGCGTAATTTACAGCATGTCTGAGGATTCGAACAAGGCACTGAAGAGGAAGGTTTGAATTCATCCAAAACACGAGAAATGGGTTTTTTTCCAGAAAAACTTCCAACCATACCTATGAACTATAAAAAATCCAAGAAATTTCTTACTTATACTTGAGTTTAATTGTTCTAAAAAATCCCCAATAAATTTAAATTCCCTTAATAGTGTCGCATACATATATGACAATAATTGATCAAGTATTAGCCATTGATTTCACACTGATTGCAAACAATCAATAATGACTATACAGTCGTGGCTTAGGATGTTAATTAGTATAGAAATATTCCCCATTCTATGAATTCACACAAGGTTATGTCTAGAAATTTAACGCAAATGTTCCCATAGAATGTAGAAACACTTCCATAATATGGAGTCTAATGACAGTGGAAAAATTCAACTTAAGTAAATAAATAAGTGATGACGTAGTTTCAGCTTCGAAATAGTCATTTCTTTTCTGGCGTAATAGGAAGCGTGTCTGTCTGAAGAGGAAGGTTCGAATTCATCCGAAACACGTAAAATAAAAAGTGACGATTTTTTTTGAGAAACCTCTAACCATACCTTTGAATTGAAAAAATTCCAGTTACTTCCTTACGTACTTGGGTTTAATTTTTCTCTAAAATAAATGCAAAAATAATAGTTTAATAAATTCATTAAATACATATACTAATTTCTAACAGAATTTGTTTACCGTTTATGTTCCACATAGGAACGTAGGTTGTCAACAAGTGTCTCCCTCACTTGTATTAATTACATCAATTCTCTCAATTTCATGGTTAACCGATTAGTTTTATAAAGGGGAGTCCCATACAATATTTAACAACCACAGATTGAATTGAATTAAACTTAAATGCAATCATATATGAGTTAAAGTGTGGACAAGTATACCTAAGCTCTGTTATATAAATACTTAATGTTATCTTGACTTAAAAGCCAAACTTTTAGATTTTTAGAAATATTTGCTCAGACTGTGATGTTTTGAAAAATTTAGGCAATCCATTGTAAAGAAAGACGCTACAAAATAAAAAGAGCGAGGGCAGCAACAATAATAATAATAATATTAAAATTTATTTTATCTAACAATTTTTTCATACAAAGTTTTAAATGCTAAACTTACAAAGACTGACATGATTTTTTATAGAAAATCGTCTGTGAGATTTTTTTTGGCTTATTGGCAAAGTTTTTAAATTCATTATTACATTTTTTCTTAACTAAGATTTGAAATTGAAAAGTTGTGGTACTTAAATTTAATATTTAATATGCGGCGTGTATTAATGGAATTCTGTAGTTAGTAAAAGTCTATATTTTAAAAATGTTACTAAATAGTGATACAAAAGCTCATAATTTGCCCCATTCACCCACTCAAGGAATTCTTCAAACATCAAATTTTCTTTATCTAAGTACTGTTTTCTTATCTCTTTAAAAATTGGGCAACGTGCAATAAAGTGGTATGTATTTTCTGCTTCATCAAGCCTTAAAGGCTTTGGCATTAATACTCAGCATACCTCCTCGGACTCTGAATATTAAAGATATCATTTTAGTTGGATTTTCGTCAGAAAAATTATTTGGTATATCATTATATTTCAAGCTACAGTATGTATGAAACGCTGATAATCTGGCTCTTTGTATGTGATCATTTCGGTGTTTATATGCCAGCTTTTCTAGAATTATTTTGTGATCTGAATGCAAATTTTCTACGCAACCATTAAACTTTAAATCCATATTTCTGTAGGTAGTCTTCCATTCGCTTGTCCAATATATATCCGCTTCTAAAATTTTTGTCGCTGGTAATATTGGCAATTGTGAATCTGGCATCGACAAAACTTTTGAACATATCCAAAATGTGTGTTTCAGCGTGTAGACAAATAACTTATTTATGCCCGTTTCTAAATAGATCATATAATTGCCAAAGAACGGCAGGTAAAAAATTTGTTTTTTAAAATAACCTTTGTAATTTTTCCACCTTCTTTAAAGCCCCATATTCGACTACCATAGCACATTATTGTTTTTACACAGGTTTCAAATATTTTATACTTGTTGCTGCTGAGAATATCCTTATTCCGTATTATACTTTTCAATGTTTGTTTTATCGCATTTTTTGACAAAGTTTTCTAGGTGTTTGGTAAAACTCAAAATATATGCCAATAGTATTCCAAGATACTTATATTCATTCACAACATCTTCATCATTCCCGTCCTATTTTCATATTTCATTTGCTGACTTTCTACCACCGTTCCTAAAGATAACGACTTTCGACTTTTGAAAGTTTACTGTCAGTCCCCACGTTTTTTAATAATAGACTAAGTAAGCAGCTCCGTTTCAATCTAATTCAACTTCAAAGGATTCAGATATAAATTCTCCATTCCATATTGTTGAGGCTGTTTTCTCACAGAGGTTTCTTTATATACTTAATATTTTTGTTACATTATTCATTGAAAGTTTATAGAAAAGTGGTTGTCAATTTATTGTATCGAAAGCAGTTTTAAAATCTACAAAAAAGGCATATAACTTTTTTTTTGTTTAATTAATTAATTAATGTTAATAAAGCTCGTTAAACTAAAAATATTATCAACAGTACTATATCCTTTCCGAAGGCCAGCTTGGCATTCATTTATAATATTGTTATCATTTACCCATTTCGTAATCCTGTATAATAGCACTTTAGAAAATAGTTTATAATCGGTGTCAACAAAAGACAATCCTCTTTAGTTTTCACCTTCATTTATATTTCCATTTTTAAATATTAGGAATATTACTGATTTGTGATACGATTGTAAATAAATAAATTTTATTAAAAAAATATATATATATATATACATATATATATATATATATATATATATATATATATATATATATATATATATATATATATATATATATATATATATATATATATATATATATATATATATATATATATATATATATATATATATAAATATATATATTTATATATATATATATATATATATATATATATATATATATATATATATATATATATATATATATATATATATATATATATATATATATATATATATATATATATAATATATATATATATATATATATATATATATATATATATATATATATATATATATATATATATATATATATATATATATATATATATATATATATATATATGTATATATATATATATATATATATATATATATATATATATATATATATATATATATATATATATATATATATATATATATATATATATATATATATATATATATATATATATATATATATATATATATATATATATATATATATATATATATATATATATATATATATATATATATATATATATATATATATATATATATATATATATATATATGGGGCATTCTTTGCAACTCGGAGACCCCCTGCTATCCAGAATTGGTTAAAGATTTTCGAAACTTTTATGGGCAGAAATTGTAGCTTATTGTTTCTAGTTTCTAATGCCATGTGCCCCTTTTTGAAATTCAAAATGGCGAAATCAATATGGTGGCTAGAAGCCACGAAGAGCAGTGATCTTAATGTAAGAAGCATTATAACAGCAACATTTGTCTTGGTATGATATTGTTTTATGTACACCCGATAGCTTTGATGCTCGCTCAACACGAATCCTATGTTAGATTTTCGAAATTTTAAATGGCGGATCCAAGATGGCCGACCGGAAAATTGAAAAAGAATTTTTCTTAAATTTAATACGTTTGGCTTTTGGAGGTGTCAGTGACGAATCTAGTGTCATATTTTATGATTTTAAAATGGCGGATAAAATGTGGCCCTCAGTGGCGTCAGTGACGCTCACAAAATTCGATTTTTTGTCTCGCCCAAAAACTTGTGAATTTTGTAGGAAAATTGGTGCGGTGCGACTGAAAATAAAATATGATTTTGTTAGAATTTTTACCATAGATTAGAATAACAATATTTTAAAAATTTTTGGTGGTAGTTCTCACCCTCATTTTAAGGGCTAAAACTTTAAAATCGGGATTTCAAGAAATATGCCACGATTTTTTTTAAATTTTTTTTTAAACTTTTTCTCTCTTTTATCTACTTTCGATTAACTTTTGTTTTGTAATTGGCATCGACCAGGAACAAGACAAGACGAAAACGGGAAAAGGCGTATTTTCTCTTTCTATGCGCTAATAAATGGTAAAAGAATAGTATATTCTAAGATTGTTAGGCTCGCAGATTACGAATCTAATTTCAAAAGAGAAAATTTTTTTAAACAAAATGGCGGATCAAATATGGCGGATCAAATATGGCGGCCAACTTTACAAAATTCGTTGAATTGTGAAATTTAAAAAATATCATCGTATTCTACATAAAATTTTAAGTCGAAAATGTATGTGGTAAATTTTTTTTAAGATCTTCTGTTATCGAGATAGAAATTCATGTTTCGTGTTAGTTTTGTAATAAACTTCTAAACAAAGATAAAATACTTGTACTTTTACATAGAATTTTTTGTTCAATATACAATACATTTAATATACATCATTATTCTGCTCCAGATTGACGATTAATTTACATACACAGTAACCAATATATTTTTCATCTTTTTACAATTATCTTACATAAAATTATAGTGACTTTTGAAGTCAATTTTATTCTATTTTATTGTATATGAAAGGTGATGTCCAGTTGTAGCTTTTGAATACCTTTTGATGAGTAGATCGTTTTTTTCCGATAATGTAAAGCTGTGGCATTTTAGAATTTGTGGAACTGCTAGAGCTTCGCTGAATCTTTTTCGAAGTGATCTACTAACTTTATCATGTTTGACTTTACTGTAAAATAACGTTTTTATTAGAGATGCGCTTTTCGCAACATTTTCTGTTTCTCGGGAAAAATTGAGAAAGGAAATCAGTTTCTCGAGAATTCTTAAGAATTCTCGAGATAATTCTTTATTAATTTTCTTTAATTAATAAATAATTTTCTAACCCAATAACTCCTCATAAACCCTACTCTTTAATTATAACCGCCAAATTATCAATAGCTATCTGGGATTTTTTAAAGTTACTAGAATTGAGAGATGTTTCTATTTAAATCAGCGGACGCTTTGTTAAAGTTTCTTGACAGTCAAATCATTTTCTGTATGGGAAACCAGTCCTGTAAAAATGCTCTATCATAGTAAACAAACTATTCTTACGAATTTTGAAATCAAATAGAGCAGCAAACAGTTTAGGCCAATAGAATAACGGAAAAAGATATGGCTTACGTGTTGTTGCTCGTAACAGGTCAGAAATTTTTTTAATCTCCAGGGTAGGGTACTCACATAATGCACATGCCGAGTCCACTCGCCCGGCACCTGGGGACTGGAGTTATGCAACAAAGTGTGCTGGAAATTTTTTTTTGCTTCCTTGTAAGCGATATAACTCGTAAATGGTGCACTTTAGGATACTGGTGCCATGGAACTTTTTTGTTACTTAAATGTTTTTCTATAACTTAAAATAAAAAAAAAACAAAAATAATTTGTTTTGTAGCAAATTTTTGCGAAAAATTGCGAAAAAATGTCTAAAAAACGATATTTTTCAATTGAATTTAGTTGTTTGCAAATAATTGTTGATAACACAATTGACCCCTTCATCTTGTAGCAGAAACCTCAACAAAAGAAGGGAGCTTCAGAACGTTTCATTCGGCCTGATAGTTTTTGCACAATTCCATTTTGCACTTAATTCCCCTAAAAAAGTTGTTAACTTTGGGCAGGCCGCAAGGTCTGAGTTTTCATCCGATCGCAATTTGCTTGACGGGAATCGAAAGGGTATAGTGTCAGCTTTAAATAACATCTGCGTTGCCTATACCCATATTCAATATTAACAACAACTACAGTGATTTGAAAAACCCGCGAAAATTCCTTAGTTGCAAAATAAAATATCTCAACGAATTTTCCACTTAACGAGAAGCGGTTTTAAAATTTGCAAATTCCTTAGAAAACCGAAGATTTAAAAAGAAACTTCTCTAACATGATTTGGACCGAGTTATGGCCCAGTTTGTTTTTGAAACCACGATTGTGACATTGATTTTGTATGCCATATAGCGACAGGAACCGAGAATTTCCCTCCAAAATGATACTGTTGTGCTCACAAGATGCTGGGTCTGTGCCTACCCAACTCACGGTTGGTTACTCTGACTACTGCTTGTAACGTACTCTATGAAAAAATAAAACGTCCTGTACAGTATACGTAAAACGTACGTAGCGACACGATGTATAATTGAGTATTATTGTAATGACAAATAAATTTAATGAAAAAGTAATGAACTACTTATGTGTAATCATGTCCCAAATCATGTTAGAGAGGTCTATTTTCTAAAATCTGAGGTTTTCTAAGCACTTTGCAAATTTTAAAAACGCATCTCGTTAAGTTGAAAATCCGTTGAGAAATTTAATTTTGCAACTAAGGAATTTTCGCGGTTTTTTGAACCACTGTAATTGTTTTAATATTGAACATGGGTATAAGCAACACAGATGCTATTTAAAGCTGATACTACACCTTTTCAATTCCCGTCAAGCAGATTGCGATCGGATGAAAACTCAGACCTTGCGGCCTGCCCAAAGTTAACAACTTTTTTAGGGGCATTAAGTGCAAAATGGAATTGTGCAAAAACTATCAGGCCGAATGAAACGTTCTGAAGCTCCCTTCTTTTGTTGAGGTTTCTGCTACAAGATGAAGTGGTCAATTGTGTTATAAACAATTATTTGCAAACAACTAAATTCAATTGAAAAATATCGTTTTTTAGACATTTTTTCGCCATTTTTCGCAAAAATTTGCTACAAAACAAATTATTTTTGTTTTTTTTTTTATTTTAAGTTATAGAAAAACATTTAAGTAACAAAAAAGTTCCATGGCACCAGTATCCTAAAGTGCACCATTTACGAGTTATATCGCTTACAAGGAAGCAAAAAAAATTTCCAGCACACTTTGTTGCATAACTCCAGTCCCCAGGTGCCGGGTGAGTGGACTCGGCATGTGCATTATGTGAGTACCCTACCCCAGAGATTAAAAAAATCTCTGACCTGTTACCGACAACAACACGTACAATCCGTAATTCTATTGGCCTAGTTTTCTTTTCTCGGTTTTTAGAGTGTTGCGATACACAATTTCTATAGGGGGTGTAATTAAAACAACTATACTATTTGAATAAACTTTGGTCCTCACTTAGGTCATCCATATAAAACTAATCCATTAAATTAAGTCTTCAAGGGAAATCCGGCCATAAAAATTACGTTCCTTTATAGACATTATACGAAAAAAAAAGTATATTATAATGATTCGTCAGCGATTCATCATTTTTATCATATGGATAATGGAGTCCTCACTCTCAATATTTACAATATTTATCATATAAATCAAATATAGTGTTTGTTATCTAATTTAAAATTTTAGTTTATAAGATAAAACATGATTCTCAATCTAATTTAATGAATTATTCAGACAGAAACCTTCGTAAAATTGTAGAAGGGTTGCGCTGACTGCAAGAAAAGCTTAGTGAGTTTTAAAAAATTTAAATTTAAGGTTTAAAAAATTTAATGAGTGATTTTTGTTTGTCTTTAACTTTTTTCAAATTCTCGAGAAATAAAACAAAATTTATATTATAAACTTGTTTAGCCGGGTTTAAAATTTTATATTTTATTATTTTGTTTTTCCTCAATTTACCCCGTTTGATTGAATATAATTTTTATTATTAAATCTATATATTTCGGGCTAGGCCCATCTTCAGGATTATTAATAAAAATAATAAAAAAATATATTACAATAAGAAAATAAAGTTTTTGACATAAATTATATAAACAAAAAACGATATACAATTTAACATGAGTTACTATGTTATAATTAACTTAAAAAATGGTAATCAAGTGAAAAGCTTAAAGTTACTTTAAATTTTAGAACAATCGGATTAAATTAAAATAATTATTCGAAAAATCCTTCTTTTATGATGATGTCATAAATCAAGCATTACTTAAAATTGATTTTACTCCACTTTTTTGGTATTCATATGTTGATGACCATATTACATCTATTCCTGAAAATAAAATACAAATGGTCCTTGATGCATTGCATTCGTATGATCCTAAAATCAGATTCACATATGAGTATTCACATACGCTGTGTCATGCCAAAATACAATACTTACATGACAAATTTGTGACTTAAACTTGTAATAGCAAACCACAGGAAATACTGTGCGTTGTGTGTTGTTGAAATGAAAGGCTTGTGATGCATCCTGAACTATGAACTTATAATTTTCTGAGAAGTCTAACACTAACACCTCTCCATGGACAGGATTTTGTTTTTTTTTCTTCAAAATATTGAGATTGGGACTTAGCTATAGAATTAAGAGGTTTCAAAAGCAATAATTTTGTTCCTAGTGCGTCGAGAAAATCTTTTGTAGGTAGAATTTGTGTTAATAAAGTCGATTGGTCAGTTCCAGTCCATGCGCTGAATCGTACTTCACACGTGCCTTGCTCATCCAATAACTTTTGTAAAAATTGTAACAGTTTTTCAATACCTGGGCAATTCATTTAAGAGACAATTATCAGTTGGATTCTCACAGCACATCAAGCTTAGACAATCTTTATAATTTTTGATTACTATTTGTGAATCCGCAGTCAGTTTGTCAATATTTAATGCATCCAATGATAACTTACAATTTTTATGAATTGTACAAACACAAACAAACTGTGTCCCACTGGCACTGGATTAGAATGTATTCTTTTACCATTTATTAGCGCATAGAAAGAGAAAATACGCTAAAACTACGCCTTTTCCCGTTTTCGTCTTGTTTTGGGCCAGTTCCTGGTCGATGCCAATTACAAAACAAAAGTTAATCGAAAGTAGATAAAAGAGAGAAAAAGTTTAAAAAAAAATTTTTATGCTTCACAATGATATAAATTTGTTATAACGTCTTGGATACGCGATATATAAACACATTCATAAAAACCGGAGCATTATGAGAGGGCATTATGAATTCATAACGCCCGCTATTAAAACGCTAAAAAACTAAATGAAATTATTTTTACAGTAGTTTTGTCTACAAAATGTAGATAATTCTTATTCAATTTAAGCTAGTAAAAGATTTTTACATTTGTTTAAAAATGTTTGGCAACATTTTAGTTATTAAATGGTCATATAGTTTTCCAAAACTATCAAATTATTTTAAACGTCATACAATGTTTTTGTCAAACGCTACAAAATTTAGGAGAATTTGTTTACATAGCAACGTACAAACAACAAATATTTATTTTAAACTTCAAAATAGTTATTTTCTTGGCATACTATGATACATTTGTATTTTTTTGCATATCAAATATAGACTAACAAATTAAATTCTTTCTTAGTTTTGAGCTTATTAAGTGAAGCATAAAATCTTGTATGCACCACTGGCGTTACTGGGTATTACGCCCATCAAGCGACATCCATCCCTCGGGCCAGAGGCCCTCGGGCTAGATTATGTCGCTTTCCGGGCGCAATAACCTACATAACGCCCTAGGTACATAAATAGCTATAAAAAAATCGTGGCATATTTCTTGAAAGCCCGATTTTAAAGTTTTAACCCTTAAAATAAGGGTGAGAACTACCACCAAAAATTTTAAAATTATGTTATTATAATCTATGGTAAAAATTCTAACAAAATCATATTTTATTTTCAGTCGCACCGCTCCAATTTTCCTACAAAATTCACAAGTTTGTGGGCGAGACAAAAAATCGAATTTTGTGAGCGTCACTGACGCCACTGAGGGCCACATTTTATCCGCCATTTTAAAATCATAAAATATGACACTAGATTCGTCACTGACACCTCCAAAAGCCAAACGTATTAAATTTAATAAAATTTTTTTTTCAATTTTCCGGTCGGCCATCTTGGATCCGCCATGTTAAATTTCAAAAATCTAACAGTGGATTCATGTTGAACGAGCATCAAAGCTATCGGGTGTACATAAAACAATATCATACCAAGACAAATGTGGCTGTTATAATGCTTCTTACATTAAGATCACAGCTCTTCGTGGCTTCTAGCCACCATATTGATTTCGCCATTTTGAATTTCAAAAAGGGGCACACGGCATTAGAAACTAAGTAAGCTACAATTTCTGCCCATAAAAGTTTCGAAAATCTTTAACCAATTCTGGATAGCAGGGGGTCTCCGAGTTGCAAAGAATGCCCCATATATATATATATATATATATATATATATATATATATATATATATATATATATATATATATATATATATATATATATATATATATATATATATATATATATATATATATATATATATATATATATATATATATATATATATATATATATACTATATATATATATCTTATATATATAAAAATCACGTGTCACGATGTTTGTCCGCGATAAACTCCGCAACAATGTAACCAATCATAATGGAATTTTGTACAATGTGTGTATGATGGTCCAGCTTGAGAGATAGGATAGTTATTATCTTGATTAAATGCCTAAATTTTTTTTAATTACAAATTAAATGTTAAATATGGATGGTTCGTATGCCAACTTTCAGATGGCAGCGTAAATCAATTTATTTAACTGATAGTAAACTTCAACATCTGGATAAGGCCATTATTAGACTATCAAATATATTTTAGTAAAGAAAGTTTTGTTTTATTTGATAATAAACGAAAAGCATACTATGCTAAGTCAAATACGTTACCAAAGATTATTGATAATTTTGTGGAGGTTATATATTAATTATAGAAGAGTTAGAAAATATCGAAACCTGTAAAAAATTATTGTATTGGTTTTTATAAAGTTTGAATGAAAATAAGAGCAAAAATTAAATTTATTTTTTTAAATTTTTCCTTGATCTTCAATATTAATTTACAAAAATCAATATCAAATTGAAAAATACTCTTATTTGTATTGCTTATTAAAATAGAACGATTTAAAGGTAAAAAAATTGTCATCAAAACTGGATGAAAAACTAGCGAAGATTATTTTACAACCTTTACACCATTGAATAAATCTAAGGAAGAGTAACTAGATATTTTGAGTGAAGCTTCTAATTTTTAGTATTGGTGAAGCTTGATAGTGTTTGCATTCTAGCTGGGTGGTACTGTTTTACAATTTGCATATTCATATTTCAAAACAAATAAAAGAAATAATAAATGTTACATATAAATTTAAAAGCCTAATATGTTTGAAATAGTACATTGTATATTAAGAGCAGAAAGTACGACATTGCTGCTCGTGCATGAAAGTTGCTGGTTGAGGCGTAGCCGAAACCAGCAATCATGTCAGAGCAGCAATGTTACTTTCTGCTCAAAGTATACATACTATTTTTTTAACGACTGCCGACATATTTGTTTATTATTAAAAAGCTTAAATCATAATTTTAATTTTTAAAAAACAATATTTTTTTAAGTAAGATATGCGTTGCTAAGGAGGCATTTATATTATTTAGTTTTTGTTTAAAAAACATATCGAACGAACGTCAAGCTAAAAATTTAAATTAATAAATTATCTATTTTTAAATAAAAAATAATTCATAATATGTTATAAATTATTTAATATTATGTCTTTGTCTATTATGTCTTTTGTTTTACTTTCTGCATTAGAGCAGAAAAAATTAAAAAATGCACGCTAAACAGCAAAAGCCAACTTTCTGTTTTACAATGATAGATAGAAAACATTATTTTCTATGACAGTCGTTAAAAAAAATATTTCCTTATATTTCCAAATATAAATATTTTTAATTGTCCATACAACACAAATTTTAATCATATTGAATTACTTTAAGAACAGCTTATTTTCGGTTGTGATAGCGTTTGAAATTTGGTTTGACAACGATGGATTAAGAAAAATTACATTTATGTAGGGTAATCAAATATAAAATTAAACTAAAAAACAACAGCTTTTGTAAGCAAATACTTTATGTTTTTGTTAAAACATCATTCTAAGACTGCGTTCCAATTGATGCTAAATTGTACTAAACGTGCTAAATCAATTTAGTCAACTATTTTATTTGACTAAATCAATAATTCGTTTCTAAATAATTTGGAAGAAATTCATACGTTAAACAATATCTGACAACTTGATATATTAATTTGAATTAAAATTCGGTAATTTTGTAAAACTAAATTTAGATTTAGCAGTTTAGTACAATTTAGCAGCTAATTGGAACCCAGTCTTAACCCTTTTTATGCGTAGTATTAGTAAAATATTCTAATCGTTGATATGACATTCGATAATCAAATTTCAGTGTATTTAAGATTATTTGTACATATTTTGATGCAACTTCAATTTATGTATAAACTACTGCACAAATACTGATAATTGTTTTGTAAAACATTATTTAAACTTAATCTTTATAAATTTTCTTTAATTTGAATATATTAAAGTAGATTTTCGGATAAAAGCTAACATTTTATTTTAAAATACAAAACGAAATATGTCAAATGTCATGGATGAAGAACGCACAGATATACAAATTACATACTTCAAAAAATACTCGTGCTGCCACACGTAATTATTCTTCCTATTCTTCCTTATATTTATTCAATGCTTTAAACTCTCCAATTTCATGTCAAAGTTTTTTTATTGACCAAAATATTTGATAGTGTGATATCGCCTCATAAATTTGGGTTAGCCAATAGATGGTGCCGTATTCGTATTTAAAACGTTGTTTTTAATGTCAAAGTTTTGAAAATTCACTACGCTTGCTTTGTCCAATTGTCATGTGTGGTTAGTAAATAAATTAATAAATTTGAATTTATGTTGCCTTTGTCGATATTAATTGCGTTTGTGTTCTTATGAATGTAAAGGGATTCAAAAGCATACAATTTATTGCTGTCGTGCACCACTTTCTTTAACCTCATATTATCTATTGAAAAATTTAAATAATCATGTTATTTTCCAAAACATGTTTTGCTATTGGGGTTTTATTTGGTTGGTCTGTTTTAATGTATACAGAATTTGCCTTAAAGCGTTTCTTCAAAACCCTACGCGTCTGCCCGTATAATATTTTTGTAATAATCACCACAAGATAGTTCATTAACACCGACCTTACAATCGATTAAATCGATTTAAAGTTCAAAATTACGAAATGGGAGCCGCACAAATACTATACAGAGAAACATAGTTGATCAAACACGGATGGCAATCATGATGAAAAAACTAATTAAAAATGGTGGGATTTAACTGGCAACACGTATGCAATAGTAATTTTCAAACGGTAACAATTCATTAACGAATTAATTAGATACTCCCGCAGGAAGATTTGTAAAATTTAAAATTTTTGATCTATGGGTGTGACAACCCCGCGTACTTAGGTCCCTGCTATTTGCATATAAGTTAACTTGAGATATCGTATACCACTGGCAATAGCAGTGAGATATAGCAAAAGAGCAGTGAGATATAGCCTACTAGCCAAAGTGATATCTTAGGGGTTTCTGCGGATGAACTTTTTTCAATCAACGATAGCACCCTTAGTCTTAGTTATAGTTTTAATATTCTTTGATGATGATGATGACACGCTATTTTTTTTTTAAATAAAATGTGTTGGGTTGCACGAATTACAATGTATGCAACAACAAAAAATAACAACATTTGAAGAATAAGATCCCACAACAACATGCTTTCTAAGGTGTTGATGGACGCAAATTTTTTATTTTTTTACATTTTTTTAAAGAATGAACTTTTTCGCTTGCTCGAAGAAATGAGCTTCCATATAACTATTAAATATGCCGGGTTTAATCATTGAGCAAAACCATGTTTTTCATGATTTCATGATCTTAGTATATACTTCTAGCACTAGAAGGATAATTGGTAACCCAATTTAGCTTTGTTCCTACAAATTTTAAAAAACAAGTATTTTATTTTTATTTCCTCCATTTTATCATAAATTATTGCCATATGTCCTCTATTACTATGTGAAAGGATTTATTATTTAGTTCTCTATTCATTAAAAAGAATATAAAAAACCAAAAGATAAGAAATTTGCGTTCATCATCTTAAAGAATATGATGTTGTAGAACCTAGGTCTTAAAGGGTTTTATGTGTTGTTGTGGCACATATTGTTATTCCAACTACTTAACACATTTTATTAAAAAACTATGTCAAATATTTTGAAATAGCACAAATTTTTTTAAAATTTTCGGTGAAAAAGATGATAAACAATGTCATTGAAGCAACAATTTTGAATGGAAAATTCAAAATGGAAGATGTACTGTTGCCACGCATTTCAATGATCCCAACAGATATGGCATTTTAATTCAAACGTTTAGTTTCCAGTGCGACTCACTTTTGCAATGACCATCAACAAAGCACAAGGACAATCGCTGCAAGGATGTGGACTAGGTAGATTTGGAGAATCTGTACTTCTCACATCTGGACAACTGTATGTGGCCAGCTAACGTCGAAATACCTTCTGATTTATTCGTGTACGCGTCCGTCTACATGACGGAAAAACACAAAATATACTGTGTGCCCACAAGCACACGAATAAAGAAATAGAATTAAAACGACATTTTGAAATTTTTTCCTTATTAAAATAAATAATTGTTGCAATAAAAATGATACCATGTAAATTGAAAGTTAGGTACGTTTAGTCTGACTGAAACAACTGAAAAAACAACAACAATTGTATTAAATTTTTCGTTGTTTCAAATGCTTCTGTCAAATCGAGCGCGGCTGTATCAAAACGAGGTTTCTTGAATTTCCTTTCTTATGAGATACCGACAATATGCGACGAGTATAATGTTAAATAAACAAAAGTTTTACACTATTTGGTGTAAAATAAATAAAGTTTTGAGAGATCTTTAGAGTGATGAAGCTTAAAGTAATGATTTAAATTCACATGAATTTTGCAATTTTAAAGCTTTTTTTATTTTCTCTCAGAAAAACTTCTTTAAAACAGCTTTTGTGTGTTTCTTTTCGGGAACAAATACAATTTACAATTGTATAATTACAGATGGAGAATTCAATTTAAATAAAAATATGAGATGATGAAGTTTCAATTTAGAAATTATCTGAACATGAAAATTAAAATATGTTTCATTGTTGTTTCATCCACAGTGGCTGAGTCTGTAAGATGGCTTTGAGCTATGATGTCTCTGGTCAGTGTGAGTTCAATCCCGACAATAATTACTTATCGGGAATAATACTTTCAATAATTACTTTGAGCAATAATTGCTCACAAAATCACCCAAAAATTAATATTCCATTAATGTTGTCTATATATGGAACATATATGCCAATATATTGACCGTGTGTAAGATATTAGTTTCGCATTTATTTGCAACAATCAATAATGACTTTAAAATGACTTAGGATGTTGACTAAATAGAAATATTTCTCATCCTATGAATTCACATTCTATGAATTCTAATACAAAAACTTCCAAAGAATTTTGATTTTTTTTGCATCACTTCCTATTCCTTTTTTGCATCACTTCGTCTATACCTTCATCGAATGTATTGTCGCTATTCTTACTGCCCTTGCTGACCATAAAATGACATAACGATCAAAATTTTTTGCAACTTTTTTAGTAATCTACCGGTAAAGAAAGCGTATATTAAACCGCATGAGCACTGTGAAAATTTGTGAATCGATTTTTGTTCCGTATAATGTTCTATATAGAGACACGCCTGAAACCTTACACACCTGAAAACTAATCTGATCCCGTATTTTTTATATATCCTTTGTTTTATATATAATACTATTATTTTATATTATATGGGATTTTTTGCATTAAATTTCTAGACAATACTTTGTGTGAATTCATAGAATGGGGAACATTTCTATTCTAATTAACATCCTAAGTCACGATTGTATAGTCATTATTGATTGTTTCCAATCAACGTGAAATCAATGGCTGACACTTGGTCAATTTGTAGTTCTACATGTATTAACATTAGACTACATTAAGGGAATTAAATTTCATTTTGGATTTTTGAGATCAATTAAACTCAAGTAAGTAAAGAAGTAATTGGAATATTTTCAATTCAAAGTTATGGTTTGAAGTTTCTCAGAAAAAAACTACAATTCACATTTTACGTGTTTCGGATCGGATTCGAACCTACCCTCGTCAGTGCCCGGCTCGAATCTTTGGGCAGACACGCTATCGATTACGCCGTTGAGGCGATGACAATTTCAAAGTTGAAACTTCTTCATCACTTATTTATTTTACTTAAGTTGAATTTTTCCACTGTCATTAGACTCCATATTATGGAAATGCTTTTACATTATATGGGATTTTTTGCATTAAATTTCTAGACAATACTTTGTGTGAATTCATAGAATGGGGAACATTTCTATTCTAATTAACATCCTAAGTCACAATAAATAAGTGATGAAGAAGTTTCAACTTTGAAATTGTCATCGCCTCAACGGCGTAATCGATAGCGTGTCTGCCCAAAGATTCGAGCCGGGCACTGACGAGGGTAGGTTCGAATCCGATCCGAAACACGTAAAATGTGAATTGTAGTTTTTTTATGAGAAACTTCAAACCATAACTTTGAATTGAAAATATTCCAATTACTTCTTTACTTACTTGAGTTTAATTGATCTCAAAAATCCAAAATGACTATTATTTTTTATTTTACTGATCAACTAGAGTGCCGATCGTTTTACATTCATATTTAAAAAAAAATAGAAAATCATTTCTCATTTACTACGCTTTGAAATTATTGCTACTACGTCAACAAAATGTATACACACAAACTTTATTTAAAGGCGTAGCAAAGCACGCCGGGTCCCGCTAGTATATATATATATATATATATATATATATATATATATATATATATATATATATATATATATATATATATATATATATATATATATATATATATATATATATATATATATATATCTTATATATGTAAAAATCACGTGTTACGATGTTTGTCCGCGATAAGCTCCGCAACAACGTCACCAATCTTAATGAAATTTTGTACAATGTGTGTATGATGGTCCAGCTTGAGAGATAGGATAGTTATTATCTTGATTAAATGCCTAGATATTTTTTAATTGCGAATTAAATGTTAAATATGAATGGTTTATATGCCAACTTTCAAATGGCAGCGTAAATCAATTTATTCAATAGATAGTAAACTTCAACTTCGTATAAGGCCATTATTAGACTATCAAATATGTTTTAGTAAAGAAAGTTTTGTTATATTTGAAAGTAAACGAAAAGTATATTATGCTAAGTCAAATACGTCGCCAAAGGTTATTGATAATTTTTTGCACGATCAGGCGATTTTGCATGTTTGCTGATTCGTAAATAAACATAGTAAGTTTCGTTTACAAACCTTACCTTACTTGCCAGTAAGGGAGACCTCAGGGTGTGAATAAAAACGATTATTAGTTAAACAATTGTGTTCGTCTATTCACTAGCTTCAAATTTAAATAACATTCATTTAAAAATATTGCAATTAAAAGATTTAAAAGCAAATAATTTTGAAAATATATTCGATGGAATTAAGTTTTGCAACAAAAAAACCTATAGAATTATGATGAAACGCAAAGCTTACTATTTTGAAATGACATTTTAAGAAAATTTCTTTAAAACATTCAAACTCGAATTTTGTAAATGAATTTTATTATTTAAATAATTTTAATTGAATTTTTATTAAACGTGCAAAAAATGTAATAAGCATTTTGGGGATTAAGAGTATTACCGATCTCGGATATATTAGTGATTTCGACTTCGTCTCGATCTCAAAACATATATCCTCAATCGGTAAAACACACTTACTGCCCTTAATACTTAAGGAGGTTACATATTAATTATAGAAGTGCTAAAAAGTATCGAAATTTGTAAAAAAATTTTTGTATTGGTTTTTATAAAGTTTGAATAAAAATAAGAGTAAAAATTAAAGAAAACAATAATTTAAATTTATTTATTTATTATTTTAAATTTTTCATTGATCTTCAATATTAATTTACAAAAATCAATATCAAATTGAAAAATGCTCTTATTTGTATTGCTAATTAAAATATAACGATTAGAGGTAAAAAAAATTGTCATCAAAACTGGATGAAAAACTAGATAGGGAGTTTATTTTACAACGTTTGCACTCTCCAATTTCATGTCATATTTTTTTTTATTGACCGATATATTTGATAGTGTGATATACGCCTCATAAATTTGGGTTAGCCAATAGATGGTGCCGTATTTATATTTGAAACGTTAAAGTTTGTGCAAATACACTACGATTTGCTTTTTCAAATTGTCGTGTATTATTTTTTCATTGGTGGTTGGCGATAATTATTTTAATTGGTTTTTTGTTTAAATATCAGTTTATGCGCGTAGTTTACTTTGATCAATGTTTTTATAGTAATAATTAAAGAATTCAATAACGAATTAAATATATACTCCCACAGGAAGATTTGTAAAATTTTAAATTTTTGATCTATGGGTGTGATGGTTTGGTTGATGGTTTGATGATGACACGCTATTTCTTTTATAATAAAATGTATTGGGTAGTACGAATTACAATGTGAGCAAGAACAGCTCATGACAGCCTTTGAAGAATAGGGTTCACAACAACATGCTTTCTAAGGTGTTGATGGACGCAAATTTTTTATTTTTTTAAAAAATGAACTTTTTCGTTTGCTTGAAGAAAGGAGCTTCCATATAACTATTAAATATGCCGGGTTTAATCCTTCAGAAAAATCATGTTTTACATGATATTGGTATATGCTTCTAGCACTATAAGCATAATTGGTAGCCCAGTTTAGAAAAAAAAAAGTATTGAATATACAACATTGAATATACCTACAAATTTGAAAAAAAAAGTATTTTATTTTTATATGGGATTTGTTGCATTAAATTTCTAGACAATACTTTTGTGTGAATTCATAGAATGGCGAACATTTCTATTCTAATTAACATCCTAAGTCACGATTGTATAGTCATTATTGATTGTTTTCAATCAATGTGAAATCAATGGCTGACACTTGGTCAATTTGTAGTCCTACATGAATTAACATTAGACTACATTAAGGGAATTTAAATTAATTTTGAATTTTTTGAGATCAATTAAACTCAAGTAAGTAAAGAAGTAATTGGAATATTTTCAATTCAAAGGTATGGTTTGAAGTTTCTCAGAAAAAAACTCCACTTCACCTTTTGTGTAAAATAAATAAAGTTTTGAGAGATTTTTAGAGTGATTAAGCTTAAAGTAATTATTTTAATTCACATGAATTTTGCAATTTTAATACGTTTTTTTTTTCGCTCAGAAAAAAAACTTTAAAACAGTTTTTGTGTGTTTCGTGTCGGGAACAAATACAATTTACAATTGTGTAATCACAGATGAAGAATTCAATTTAAATAAATATGAGATAATGAAGTTTCAATTTAGAAATTATCTGAACATGAAAATTAAAATATGTTTTATTGTTGTTTCATCCACTGTGGCTGAGTCTGTAAGATGGCTTTGAACTCTGATGTCTCTGATGAGTGTAAGTTCAATCCCGACAATAATTACTTATTATCGGGAATAATACTTTCAATAATTGCTCACAAAATCGCCCCAAAATTAATATTCCATTAATGCTGTCTATATATGGAACATATATGCCAATATATTGACCGTGTGTAAGATATTAGTTTCACATTGATTTGCAACAATCAATAATGACTTTAAAATGACTTAGGATTTTGACTAAATAGAAATATTTCTCATCCTATGAATTCACATCCAATGAATTCTTATACAAAAACATCCAAATAATTTTGATTTTTTTGGCATCACTTCTTCTATTCCTTTTTTGCATCACTTCTTTTATACCTTCATCGAATATATTGTCGCTATTCTTACTGTCCTTGCTGACCATAAAATGACATAACGATCAAAATTTTTTGCAACGTTTTTAGTAACCTACCACAGGTAAAGAAAGCGTATATCAAACCACATGAGCACTGTGAAAATTGTGGAATTCATTTTTGTTCCGTATGTTCTAATGTTCTATATAGAGACACACCTGAAAACTCAAAAACTCAAATCAAATAGATCGCGTATTTTTAATATATCCTTTATTGTATATATAATACTATTTTTGTTATATTTTACTGATCAACTAGAGTGCTGATCCTTTTACATTCATATATAAAAAAAATAGATCATTTCTCATTACAA
>CAVNZG010001225.1:0-27500 GCA_963693315.1 Diogma glabrata
ATTGAGTCCAGAAAGTGAGTTTGAAGTAATGAATCTGGGGTCTCAATGCAGATAGTGGTGTACGTAACATTTCGTTTGTAGATTGAGCCTAGAGGGTATGTGTGATCAGACGATATCAATTTTTGGAGTCGAGCTGCAGCAGGAATACTATATATTGTTTTGCAGGGCCCTTTCCAGCGATTTATTTTTCTTGGTCTGAGTTCTTTTTTCTAAAATTGGTTAGAGCTCCTTAGTAATCTAGCTAAATATTTGTTATTTTTGCTCTGATTAGGAGCTTATGAACTTTATTCCTTTTCCTCTCCAAGTTACCGTTCCACCAAGGAACATCCCAGTATCTTTCGGATTGAGGTATTAGACTAAAGGTTGTATACTTCAGTGATAATTTCTTGTTAATTGTTTGCTGCAAGGTCCAACTCCAATGTGAAGTTGATACTGCCGCAACTATTTACATTATTATGAAGATATTTTGTGTAAAGTTCCAAGTTGGTTTTTTAAGTTGTTTCTTAGGTCCTGGATGCTCTTTGGACAGTGTTTTATGTTAAAACATACATATATAAGCATCATAAGACATAAAAATTTCCTTCAAAATATGCCGTTGGTTTATTTTGGTTAGTGAGAATTAGGTTAGACAAAGACCTCGATTCTGATTGGATTCTTAAGAGGTGGGACTGACATATCGTTTATAAATAAAAATCGAAGAAGATGCTCACCGATTGTGTTATTGTTGCTACTTCCCCACATGGTGTGATGAGCGTTAGCAGCACGACTCCTGTATGAATGCAAGATCGTGATCAACCTGTTCAATTAATCGGGCTAAATTACTGATTCCATTTCTGACCTGTGCAGATTATTCTTAATGCAATTTAATTTGGGCTCTTGAGATTTTTATCTAAATCGTACAGGTTTGCTGCTTGACTAGTAAGCTGTTAGTTTTGGCATTACCATAGAGTAAGACATGACTGAATTATGTCAGACATGACTGAATAAGCTGATTAATCAGGCATGCTCGTAGAGTAACTCCCAGTGCATAGTTTTGTTGTTAGTTTATGTGATGGGTTAGGAGAAGCACCGCTCTAGTCTAAAATATTATTGTTTTCTATACAATAGTTGTTAAAAATCAGGATGTACGCTGGTCAATCATAACAGGGCCGAAAGTAGTGATAAAACATTAATTAAAACGGAAAAGCGCCCAGTATCCAGATAATCGTACTTCTCATCAAGCTCCTCTTTGACCCCGCTAAGCTATCAGAATACATGCCTACCTTAGCTTTGGGTTTTGGATTTGATCTTGGCTTTGATTCTCACATAGGACCTAATGGCATGTGTTACGAAGCTGTTCAATCCGTTAAAACTCATTTGCCTAAACAACTTTCTTCTACGTGAATTAATGCATTCAATACAACTGATTGTCTTTTTTATTCATATTTTCTCTTCACCCGGTTCTGAATTATATTTTTTTTTGATTTTCTTTCTTATTTTGTATACTGTTGGTTCATAAAATTTTCTTGTTATTTATTTTCTTGGATTTTAAGTAATTTGGGTGTAACCGATCGAAATTAAATCATGCAAAATGATCTTAAAAGTTTTCAATAATGCCAGTGATTTTTGTATGGTCAAAATTTGTTGTGGATGCCAGTTTTTGTTTAAGAAATGTTTGATCACCATAAAGGAGATACTAACCAGTTTTTTTTTTTAAAGTATAATTATAATTTTAAAAGGCAAAATAAGGTAACATTGAATTAGAAAAAAGTTTAGGGATATTTAGTGTTACTTTAGAAAACAAACATAGATAGTTATATTTAAACATAGTTAAACATTGTTAAATTCATAAGAATATTTAATACGAAAATACTTCCACGTTAGATAAAGCTTATTAAACCGACAACTCTCTTACAAGAAAAATATAATCATGTTTTCATAACTAGCATACCTAAGGACAACAATAATGTCAATTTTGTCTAATTACATTCATTTAATGTTACGTTTTTCATTTATTCTATTTGTGGAGGTCCACACCAAAACGTAACATTTCCAATTTTCTTAGAAAAAAAGTTATGAATGTAGATCGGTTCCAAATACTGAATTACATCGAAAATTCGACTGAAATTGCAACAAAATGCGTTAAATTTCGTAAAATACTGCTATGACATCGACGAGTTGCACCAGAAGGTAACATTTTTACTTTACATTAGCTAATATTACATGCTCTTAGTCACAACAAATCGTAATATTTTCTACCATATTTTTTAAATACTTTGCCTTTATCTGTAACAACAACACGGAAACGTTTTTATTTTAGTTTTAAGCCCATAAATAATTATTTTTAAAATACTCTTTTTTCATATAATTAACTTTTTAGTTAATAACTTCTCCAAAAACACACATACAATCTCGCTTAACGAAGAGCTTTCGTAACGAGTAATTCGCAAAACAAATAAAACAAACTGTAAAAAATAACGTTGATCGCACAATTGCCGTAGGGAATACAGTTTCAAACGGTAAAAAGAGAGATATAACTAATTTATTGGTGAAACAGTATGGTGAGACATGGAGAGATTTTGAAGACTTAGAATTCTTTATAGCGCTGTTGGACGGAGAGCGACCAACTCCTGGAATTGAACAGTTCCAAACTGATCAGCTTGTGGAAATTTGCGATTGTTGCTAAGAAGAATGTGCTCTTAGAATTTAAGTTTTTCTTTTAAAATAAATAATATCTCTAAACCTCTTTTTCTATTCATATCGAAAAGTGACATTTGTCATAATTTTAAAGTAACGTTCTTCCTACAATGGTAATAGAAGTAGTAGGTCATAGTCTAAAAGTTACATTTCGAAACGCTACATTACCAATTGGTTGCACCAAAACGTAACATTTTTTTTTTAAATATAGATAATTATCATGTCTTTGGAATCATAATATTTAAAATATGGAGGGGCTGAAATCTCACAGCTTTGAGATATCAAGACGTCGGTCTGGGTTAAGGATTTTGATAAAGTTTTTGGCAAAAAACTTTTATGAGGACATGGTTTTTAGGTTTTGGCAGCGATGTATATCAAACATAACTCTTTGTTAGTACATGTATTTTTTTATCTCTGTTTAGAAATTTATTACAAAACTAACACGAAGCATCAATACGTTGCCAGAAAATTATAACAGATCATAAGTTAAAATAATTTAGTGAAAAGATGATACACTCAGCAAACTGCTCAAAAACCTCTCCATTTAGCGTGCCGAGAAAATATTACAAAATCACAAATTCATATTTCTTTCAAAATTCCAAAAATATTGTAAAAATGAAATAAAATCAAACATTTTCAAAATTCCAAAAATATTCCTAAAATTAGAATAAAATCAAATATTTAAACTTTTTCTAAATTCCAATAATATTCCAAAAATTCTTAAAAATTCAAACTTTGCCAAAATTATAAAAATATTGCAAAAATTATTACAAAATCAAAATACAAACTTCTTTCGAAATTCCAAAAATTATAATAAAATAAAAAATTTAAAATTTTTTAAAATTCTAAAAATATTCCAAAAATTCTTGCAAAATCAAAAATTGAAACTTTTTTCAAAATTTCAAAAATATTCCAAGAATTGGAATAAATCAAATATTTCCAAAAATTAGAATAAAAAACTTTTTCTAAATTCCAATAATAATCCAACAACTCTTAAAACTTCAAACTTTTCCAAAATTCTAAAAATATTCCAAAAATTTTTCCAAAATCAAAAATTGAAACTTTTTTCAAAATTCCAAAAATTATAATAAAATCAAAAATTTAAAATTTTTCAAAATTTAAAAAATATTCCAAAAATTCTTACAAAATCAAAAATTAAAACTTTTTCCAAAAATCTTAAAATATTGCAAAAATCAAATATACAAACTTTTTTCGAAATTCCAAAAATATTTCAAAAACTATAACAAATTCAAAAATTTCCATGTCCAATTTCATTTGCAATTACATTTACGTCATCAAAACAGCTACATTTTTTTTCCCAAAAAATTAGCTAAGAAAATAAATGAAATCATTTTTTGACACACATTATTATTACATTATTTTTTTGACAAACTTATAATGCCATAATTCTCAATAATAATAATAAAATTTTATTTCAAACTAATAATTAATTTTATTTTTTTCCAGAATAGTGGGTAAAAAAATAAATAAAAATCTTTCCTTTGACACACTTGACAACATTTTTTTGACAAACTTATAATGCAATAATCTAGATTTTGGTTTCACATAGCGATCCCGACCATCAAGATTTCTCCAAAATTAATTGTCCTACTCGTAATCACTTAAAATGAACGTTTTTTAAGCCAAACATATGAAAATTTGCTATTTTTGACACATAATGATTTTTTTGACACACTTCCAGTACAGTTATCGAACACAGCGTCCTTTCGGACCTGTCCCTTGAGTATAACTATTTTTAGAAATTTATACCTGTTTTTAGAATATTTTGAAATTCCTCCAGCTACCTGCAGCGTAGGTAATAACGGCCGGCCGGCAGACAAACATACATTTTTTGTTATTGCTTTTTTAGAATCAGTAGGTCCTAAGACGTCGAGAAATGCCAAAAAAAGTGGGGGTAAGAATTTCACTTTTAGCCCATGAATGTAATACTTAGGTCTTTCAGACTGAAGTAATTATGACTGACCTAATTTATTTATGCTTAAACAAGGATTGTTTTTCTCCTTTGTGAAATAGAGCTTGCTTAAGACTTTAATAGTGTAATCACATTTTCTCAAATTGTGTAAAATTCTTTATGATGGAAATGTAACGTTTTGGTGTGGATCTCTTCATTTGCAACAGTTAAAATGTTTAAATGAAAGCTTTCAATTGGCTGGCGATAATTATGACTTCAAATTTTCATAAATATAGTTCCACAATGGAATAAAAATGAAAATAATATTTTTTTAAATACATATATATTTAATTATAACAGTAAATAAGTGCACTCACCGTAAATAAAGATAAAAATTCAAATTACGAATTAAAAACTACAACAACAAAAAATTGAGTTGACTTTATTTAATTTTTAATAGTATATTATTTTATACGGAGAAGAAGTATGACTTTTCATGGTGCGCCTGACTTTACCCGCCCAACGCAGTGGGGCGGGTAATAAAAGGCAAGCCATGAAAAGTTACATCTCCTTCAAATAAAATATGTTAATTTTCTTCAAACGTTTTAAAATGTGACATGTTTTTGTGGTTTTGATACTCAGTTCTGGGTTTAATTTATGCATAAAATAAATATTTAAAAAGGCTTGTTTATAAATATTTATAGTTTCGATTGTTTCAACAAAAAAAAATGACGGTTAAATTTATATTTTGTACGTTATTATTTTAACGGTATCATAGCAACACTTTTCGCTACATGTAGGGAACAGGAAAAGTAAAATTGTCGCATTTCTTGAAGAGAAGATGCATTTCTCCGTAGCCAGCTCACTTAAATTATGACCTAATTATTTGACGTTTGAAGAAAAAATAATTTAATTCAATTTTTCGAGTGAAAAACTTGGTAGAAAAATAATTTTTTTTGTAAATTGGGATTTTGGTTTAATTGGAGTTGTAAACAAAACAAAACCATAAAATTAATTATTATCATAATGTTGGTAGATAAAATACAAAAAAATGATTTCGACGATTTAAGCCCTTGACAAATTTATTATAAACATTATTTATATAAAGTAATTTAACAAAGTTGGTACTTTAACTAAATTGCTGGCCTTAGAATGTATGTTAAATAAAAATATTGGATAAATAAAACATATTACAAAAAGATTTTATGGCTGACGATGATTTATTTAACCATCCATCACACCTAAAGCTCTACTAAGTCGTGAAAATGTACAAAAAAAAAACAAACAAACTAAACAACTTTGATTTACTTTTGAACAACCAAGAAAAAAGGAAAACCATCGATTTTTCTTTCTTATATTATAAAATCCTTATATTCCTTTCAATTTATTTTATTTTATTGTTATTCGAACAGAATGGGGAATAAAATATTTTTATTTCTGGCCGTGAGCTATAATATGCTCAATTTCCGTTTCTCACTTTTACTATATTTATATTTTCAGTTCACAGAAAAATCCATAAAATAATATAAATAGACAATAAAAAGAAATAAGGAAACAAAGTAAATGAAAGGATCCGATTGAAATGAAAATAGAAAATTTAGGAAAAGTTTGAAAGTTTGGATTTTGTTGTGTTTTTTCAATAATTTTTTTTTGTGTGGATCAAAATGAAATGGGTTTGATATTTTGAACTGTGACATTTTTCCTTTTTTTCGCATGATTTTAAATTTTGTGAAGTTGATCCATTATTATCCATTATTAATTAATTAATTAATTAATTTTTCAGTCAGCACTTCAGTTGCTGCTTTTGGAGTTAATGTTAACGTTAGATATCATACACCAGTGGTAATAGCAGTGAGATATCGCTAGTCCATATATATGGGGTCCTGGACGATAAGCTCTATACAGTCAATGGTAGCACCTCAATCTTTGTTTGAATCCTTGAGAAAGATCGTGCATTACATGATCATGAAATATGCCACCAGCACATTAGTTTTGTTCATGCAAAGTTTTTACAAAAACTTTGCCGTTTTACCTTGTATTCTATTTTTATCTCGTCTATCCTTGCATGAAGTATTGGCTTATTTTGAATTTTATTATTTGATAGAATTTATTGCTTAGTTATCCTTTAAAAATATTGCGACGCTGATGCATAGGCTGACTTCACCACAGCTCTGGAAACATCCCAAGCAACAAAATAAGTCGAAAATTGGTAACATTGTAATTAAAATTCGACTTTAAGGTTATAAAACCTTAATAATGAGATGTAAAATTACATCGAATCGACATCGAATCGACCAATGTGGGGAAAAATTCGACGTCGATTCGACGTAATTTTAGGGGTAAAATATTCTATTTAGGTATTTTTCTTCCTACTTTTTCTACCTATTTAAGTAAATTTCTCCTTAATTTAGGAAGATTCCACGTCAAATCGACGTCGATTTAGGTTGCTTTGCACCTATTTTCAACCTAATTAGTTGTAAGTTACCAACTAGGTAATATTATAAGCAATTTTATCTTCTTCTTTACCAATTATGAAATAATATGTATTTGAGCATCAGATGTCAAATTCGAAAAAGATGAAAAAAAGTAATTTTCACTTAATATATAATTTATAATAAATTTTAATTTTATATTTCGCAATAAAATGGTTTAAAAATGAATTTTTATAACGAAAAAAATATTATTGATAAACTTTAGGATTGTACTTCTAAAAATATTAATGGGCTTCAAAAAAAATAAATAATACAAAAATATATTTTTTTCATTTCTTTGAAAATAATTTCCTTTTACCAAAAATCTCACTTAGATAACAATATGGCGGAGTAATACTTTCAACAAAAATAAGTTTGAATATGGCGGACTAAGCAAAATCTACTTTAAAGTAAATTTCACATAATTTTTCGACTTTAAAGAAAATTTTTCTTAATTTTAAGTTGACAATAACCTAAATTAGGTCGCAATCTTTTATTTAAGAAATTTCTACTTAAACTGGTAACATTCTACCAAATTGGTTGCACTTGAATTTCTACGCGTTCTATTTTAGTGAATTTCTACCTATTGGTACACCAGCATCGTTTTGTATAAAAATTTAAGTATTGTTGCTGCTAATTGCACAAGTATAATGGCATATTCAATTAATCTTTTTTATGGAGATTTAATTTTCCATTGTCTATTGAATTTCTTTCTAAAACCCAATATGTGTTTCATTATAGAAAAATAAATATAACCCAAACATACATGAAAATCTTATAATTATTTAATCTTTAGTCGATAATTTTATTAAGGGTACAAATAATGAATAATTTTACTCAGTTTCATTATTTACTAAATAACTTTGGTTTAATTTGTTAATAATTAATAATAATTCTATCTAATATGTAAATTCAAATTAAATTTACAAAAATTGCATCAAACAAAATTGTACATCATCCTTCAAAAAAATGTGTTTCCTAATTTTTGTAATTACAGCAATAAGATATTACGTATAATTTTTTTTGTTAAATTACATCCTTTAAATAGGTAACTTATTTCTTATTTAAGTAAATTTTTACTAATTTTCGTAGATGAGGTCGACAATAAAATAATATTTTTGGTATAATCGACTTATAGATTAGTTTTTAAGTTATTTTCTACCAAATATTTGATTATAAATTACCTTACAAGACTTAAGCTTACTATGAAGTGGAAAATTAGGTAAAATTAGGAGTAATTTTCCTTGTTTTTCAACTTAGAAAAAATGTTATTTGAGGTTGAAAATAGGTGAAAAATGTGGTAAAACTCTCCTCATTTTGCGAATAAATTACGTGTTCAAAATAAAATTGACTTTGAGGTTGATTTTAGGTAAAAATTAGGTATAGGCAAGTGCTGGTTTTGACTTAAATTCTACTATTATTTTGATATAATTTTTTTGGGCGAAAAATACGTATAATCAACCTAATTAGCTACTTATAAGTAAAATTCATTTGAAAGTCAAGAAAACTGGTTGAATCGACGTAATTTTTACATAATTAGGTGAATTTACACCAAACTGTAGTTGAAAATCACCTATTGTGTTGCTTGGGATAGTGTTCTGGATATATAATGAGCTAATATCCATAAAATACTTTAAATAAAAGCTAACCAATATTATGGACTTCGTTGTTCTAATAATAAAAATATTAAAGCAATTCTGTTGTACGAGAAAAAGTAAACAAAAATTTTATCGGAAGTGACATAGCGGAAGTTAGGATGCAGAACTGATGTAAACCGTACTAAATGTGTATGTACCAAATTTCATCCAACTCGATTATCAGGTACAGAAGCTATTGAGCTTCCAAAATAACAGGTGCTTGGAGGACCCCCTACCACTTTGTTCACTATCGCTAAAAAAAACTAATCAGTTCCTTGCCATACATATTTGCATATTTTTGCAAAGTGTAATCAAAATTACTTAACGAACGAATGTTGTATGCTTCCAACAAACAGTGGAACATTAAACATGTGTTCGAGAGGACCCCACCACTTATCCCAATATTGTCCAAAAACTAGTCAATTCTTTGTCAATAAAGTCTTTATCTTTTTTCAAAGTGCCATTAAAATTGATTAATGAATGAAATCTGAATGCTCCCAACAAACTTTAAAAACCAAGTGTGAAAAGTCAGCAGTTGTATGGTAGATCCCTCGCCACTATGATCAATGTGTCCCAAAAGATGATAATTATCTTCTTACACTAATTGAAACCTTTCCATAAGTTTTATCATAATCACTTCATTATTGTAGGCTGTAGTGTGCATAAAGATACTGAAAAAACTGCCAACAATTAAAAAAATATTTTTTACCGGAAGTAAAAAACCGGAAGTTGGGATGCAGAATTTTTGTAAATCATACCAAATGCTTATGTACCAAGTTTCATCCAATTCGCTTATCAGGTACAGAAGTTATAGAGCTTTCAAAAAAACAGGTGCTCCAGGGTCCCCCCACCACTTTGTTCACTATCGCTCAAAAACTAATCAGTTCTTTGCCATACATGTTTGCATCTTTTTCCAAAGTGTCATCAAAATTCGTTCACGAACGAATGCTGTGTGCTCCCAATAAACATTGAAAAAAGTGTGACACATTAAACAGGTGTTCGGGAGGACCCCCACCACTTATTCCAATACTATGCAAAAACTAATCAGTTCTTTGTTACTTAGGTCTCCATCTTGTTCTAAAGTTTCATTAAAATAAATTAATGAATGAAGTCTGTATGCTCCCAACAAACTTAAAAAACAAAGTGTGAAAAGTCAGCATTTGTATGGTAGACCCCCCACCACTTTGATCAATGTGTCCCAAAACATGATAATTATCTTTTCACACTGATTGGAACCCTATTCCATAAGTTTCATCATAATCACTTCATTATTGTAGGCTGTAGTGTGCATAAAGACAATGGCAAAACTTCAAAAAAGTACAAAAAAAAATTTTTTACCGGAAGTGAAAAACTTGAAGTTGGGATGCAGAACTATTGTAAACCGTACTATATACTCATGTACCAAGTTTCATCCCATTCCCTTATCAGGTACAGAAGTTATAGAGCTTTAAAAAAAGCAGGTGCTCCAGGGACCCCCCACCACTTTGATCACTATCGCTCAAAAACTAATCAGTTGTTTGCCATACATGTTTGCATTTTTTTCCAAAGTGTCATCAAAATTCGTTCACGAACGAATGCTGTGTGCTCCCAACAAACATTGAAAAAAGTGTGACACATTAAACAGGTGTTCGGGAGGACCCCCACCACTTATTCCAATACTATCCAAAAACTAATCAGTTCTTTGTTACTTAGGTCTCCATCTTGTTCTAAAGTTTCATTAAAATAAATTAATGAATGAAGTCTGTATGCTCCCAACAAACTTAAAAAACAAAGTGTGAAAAGTCAGCATTTGTATGGTAGACCCCCCACCACTTTGATCAATGTGTCCCAAAACATAATAATTATCTTTTCACACTGATTGGAACCCTATTCCACAAGTTTCATCATAATCACTTCATTATTGTAGGCTGTAGTGTGCATAAAGACAATGAAAAAACTTCAAAAAAATACAAAAAAATTTTTTTTAGGGGAAGTGAAAAACCGGAAGTTGGGATGCAGAACTATTGTAAACCGTACTATATACTCATGTACCAAGTTTCATCCAATTCGCTTATCAGGTACAGAAGTTATAGAGCTTTCAAAAAAACAGGTGCTCCAAGGACCCCCCACCACTTTGTTCACTATCGCTCAAAAACTAATCAGTTCTTTGTCATACATGTTTGCGTCTTTTTCCAAAGTGTCATCAAAATTCATTCACGAATGAATGTTTTATGCTCCCAACAAACTTAAAAACTTTGTGGAAAAAACCACCTGTTGTATGGTGGACCCCCAACCCTTTATCCAATGTTCTCCAAAAGCTAATAAAATCTTTATCATATTATTTAAAAGCTTTTCGCAACGTTTCATGAAAATCAATCGGTAATTGTAGGCTACAGTAGGGATAAACACCTGAAAAAAAAACTTTTTAACCGGAAGTGACAAACCGGAAGTTGGTATGCAGAAATATTGGAAACAGTACTAAAAGTTTTCGTTAGAAATTTACTAATTTTCCTGACAAGGGGAGGAAAATAAATTTTTTAAGAATATCGAAATAGAGTCCCTCCATATGATACCCTACGTAAAAAAAATATTTTCTAAATGATCCGTTGCATCGCAACCTTGTAGAACAAACGAAAACAACTTGTTATATTTTCATCTTGCGTGGGCAGGCTCGTTTAATACGCATCTCAAAATTGACGTCCATACAATCTATAGTTTACGTGATAATTAACACGTTTAAATCTGACCAACAGTATTCTTATTAAAAAACGGAACCGTGGATATGTTGGTTCATTATTGTATAGCTCACCAAAACGAACGAATTTTTTCCATATAGATTTTAGCCGTTCTAAATAGAATTATTTAACCGATCTAATTACTAATGCAATTTTGAAATACAAAGCTACTAAAGTTATAAATAAAATTGTTTCAGGCAACCTGAACATTCCAGACCAGTGGAATAAACTGCACTGGGATGAGTAAATAAAAAATACAAACAAATATTTGCATAGTCCAAATCAAAAAATTTAATATAATTAACACTGTTTGCCGTTGACACTTGGCGTAAGTTTTCAAATAACATAATGTCAATCTCTTGTTACTTTACGCAAATAACTAGTTATTTGCGTAAAGTAACAGGAGATTGACATTATGTTACAAAAAATTAAAATTTGCTTACATTGAATGAGTGAATATTTGCTTTAAATTTAAGCGAATATTTGCTTGGTGTATTGCTTGCTAAGATTTCTCAATACTTTTAAAATTCCAAATAATTTTGCATTGCAATTTTGAAATATTTATAGTATTTTCATAAAGTTGCCTGTAGACTCAGAACTGACTGGCCCCGCAGATTTGAACATATTTAAACTGATCGAAAGTTTTGTAAATGAGGAATACAATAATTATTTAAATTTGTAATCTACTTATAATAATATTTTAAGAACATATGAACCTCGGAGTACCCAAAAATCAATCCAGAATTTTCCAAAAAAAATTATGAGAATTTATCACCGGTCGAGGAAAATGATTGGAAAATTTTTTGCCAACTCAACTAAATAAATGAAACAAATATCTTTTAACTAAAAATTTTAAGACTTCTTTAAGACTTCTATTCTATTCATTCATAATTCTGTTAAAGAAAACCAAAAAAAAATTTGCGATAATTGCCCTCAGAAAATTATCAGTGTAATTGAAATTTGATTTGAAATTCAATAAATATGTGAATACATTCCTACATTGTGAAAATTACTAAGTATTTCGAGTAATTTTTGAAATTTTTAAAAATCTTTCCAAATTTTGGCAAACATTTATCAAATTTGGGTTTTAACTATATAAATTAATTTTGAGTTAATGATAACTTAGAGAATCAATTAGATAGGATAAGTTAGATAAATTAGAGCTAAATACCAATCAAGTTAAATTAAAATATGTAAAACAACTAAAAATTAATAAATTAAACAGCTAATTGCAACCCTGTTGTAGAAAGCCATCTTCCGATAAGGCTAATGACTGGGCCACAATTCCACTCCTCCTCCTCAACGTAATTTCCTATCACAGCTACTGTTTTGTCGTCTGAAAATCCGATTCTATTTGAATCTTCCAGTATTTTTACACTGAAAACATCATTTTACATAAGGATCCACAATACCGGTCCCAGAACTGACCCTTGCGGTACTCCATCTGTAACCCTATATTCTTTTGAACCGTCGTCAGTATCGTATTTTAATACTCGATTAGCGAAGTAATTGGCTAAAATTCTTGTTAGATAGCCAGGTGATCCTATTTTGCGTGGTTCTTCCATTATATGAGTCCATCTCGCTGAGGGCACATTAGCGCGGTCCCTTATTGTGTCAATTACAACCTTCGTTGCCTTCGTTGCCTTGCTCAATCGTTGAACGATTTTTACGAAATTCGTTTTAATGTTTTGCCACATACAGAATGTGCTTCTATGGCTTGCTCCAGTTTTTTGCATATTATCCGTTCCAAAAATTTTCCAGCCGTATCTAGCACACAAATTGGGCATTCCACCCAATAAACCTTCTATTGATTCCTTCTTTGATTATATGCATCTTTTTGGTTATCTCAAACCGTATCGTTTGATGATCACAATTGGTTTAACGCTCACTAACGGTTCAGTTTGTTTTTCCTCTAGCTAGGGAGTGTTATGATGCGTTCAGCAGAGCCACCACTGTGGTGAAATGATCCCAAGAAGCCAAATAACTACTGATACAAAACATTTCTCTACCGGAAAATTTAATCGATGAAAATATAACCTAAGAAAGAAAAAAAACTGATCGTTTTCCTTTAACGTGTATACCTACTTTTATATTCGCTACTTTATATTCAATAAGTCCGTAGGATGACACATAGATGGCGTTACTAGAATTTTTTCTATATGATTTTTATTTAGTACTAACCTTCAAACGATACGTGTATAAATTTGACAGCAATATGACTATTTATTCGTGAGTTATAGCATTTTGTGTGAAGCAACTTTTGTTTTTGAAAAAAAAATGGAAAAAAGTGAATTTCGAATTTTAATAAAGCATTGCTTTTTGATGAAAAAAAATACAGTGGAAACCAAACAATGGCTTGATAAACATTATCCAAACTCTGCTCCATCGAGACAAATGGTAGAGAAGTGGATGGCTGAATTTAAATGTGGTCGTACCAGCACAAAAGATGCAGAGCGCAGTGGACACCCAAATAAGGCTGTTATTCCAGAAAACATAAAAAAAATCCACAAATTGGTTATGAACGATCGCAAATTGAAGGTGCACGAAATAGCTGACATTGTAAAGGTAGCAGATGGTAGTGGTTTTACCATTTTACATGAACATTTGGGTATGCGAAAGCTCTGTGCAAATTGGGTGCCGCGTGAGCTCACAGTCGACCAAAAACAACAACGAATCGATGCTTCGGAGGAGTCTTTGGCACTGTTAAACCGCAATAAAAGGGAATTCTATCGTAGATATGTGACAATGGATGAGACATGGCTTCACAATTACACACCAGAATCCAAAAGACAGTCAGCTGAGTGGACAGCAGTCGACGAACCGAATCCAAAGCGAGCAAAGACGCAACAGTCGGCCGGTAAGGTGATGGCGTCTGTATTTTGGGATACGAACGGAATAATATTCATCGACTCCATCTATCTCCAAAAAGGAACCACCATCAACAGCGAGTATTACTGTGAACTTTTGGATCGATTGAAGGCTGAAATCGCAAAGAAACGGCCACATTTGCAAAAGAAAAAAGTGTTGTTTCACCAAGATAATACACCGTGGCACAGATCGATGAAAACGATGGCAAAATTGAATGAATTGGGCTTTGAATTGCTTACCCACCCACCATATTCTCCAGATTTAGCCCCCAGCGACTTTTTCCTGTTTTCAGATCTCAAGAGAATGCTTGCTGGAAAGAAATTTAAGTCCAATGATGAAGTAATTGCTGAAACTGAGGCCTATTTTGACGAGAAAGAGAAATCGTACTATAAAAGTGGTATAGAAAAGTTGGAAAATCGCTATACTCGTTGTATCGCCCTCGAAGGCAACTATGTTGAATAAAAAAATCGAGTTTTGTCAAAATGTTGTTTTTTTCTTACTTATCCTACGGACTTATTGAACGACCTGTTATAAATGCTCGAGTGAAACTATAGAGGGGCTCTTAGTCTAGCATTTATCTTATTATATTACACTTTTGACGTTCGTCATATCTTGGTTGTGAGGTTTGTGAGTCAGAAAAAAGAGGATCCATTTTTGTTTTAATTGACATTAAAATAGAATTGAAATGATTAAAGTTAATTAAAAGGAATAAACCTAAACCATATCCGGAATCATATGGTGTTGGATGTAATAATGTTTTATCCAAGTATTTATACGATGTACATTCATATATGACCGTGATCCTGGGATGTAAAGGGAATAGGAGTTGACTTAGGGATGCCGGTGAGCTACATGGACTTCCAAGCCAGGTATGCTCATTTCTTTCTATAATTAAAAACAAAAGAAAAAAATATAAAACTACGAAAAGTGCATTTATAAACCCATCCGAAAAGCGTTTTGTGTTTTGACGATACAAAAGAAAAAAAACCAAAATGGTTGAAAAAAGTGATTTGCAATATTATTGGAACTGTAGAATATTTTTTTTATTTTCTGCATGAATATTTACTCAAAATACGTGCGTGATTAATTAAAATCAATCCAAGAGATATTTAAAATCCTATAGATATAGTTAATTTAAAACAAAAAAAAAGAAATTTCCGCCTCGATATACATAACATTTTATTGAAGTGTATATGCAACTTAATTTAATCTCCTCTATGGTACCATAAACTAGAATTTAAAGCAAATAAGAATAATAACACGAACTTTAAAGCAGTGTTGTCTCTAATCTGTCAATAATTTATTTGTATATTTATAAGTTGTTATGTGTTAACTAATTAATGTTAAGAAATCAAAACAGTAATCAAAGGTATTGAAACTTTCCCAGAACTTTTATTGAATCAGATCCTTTTTTTGTCGACCACTTCTATTAACTCAGAACCAATGTCTGCCGGTATCGAGTTCAAGTTACAGAGATAAATTGAATAATCTATCGGATCAACCCTATCGGATGGGAATTGATGACATTTTTGTCGGGTAGCGACGTTAATGTATTGTGCAGCCTCGTCACATGAAGTCAGCCCTCGTACGGGATCTGGAATCTCGTGATGGAAGAACTTATTAAGTTGTTTCCAGAGGCAAAGGACGGATGGATATGATGGATGGCTATGAAGCAGGTAAGATTGACGAACTTAAAGTGGTATAAGGCCGTGACCGCCTGGATATGATATTACACGCTATTATGTATCTAGTTCGTTGATACGACATCAATCAGAAAGTTCCACTAACCTGTTGACTTAAAATTAAATACAAACCTATATATATACTACTAATACATCTTTGGACATGAATGTGTGTGAGTGTGTATATGTATGGGCGTGAGTACGGTTGGTGCCTGTGCATGTGAATGAGAAAATGTCTATGGGGGTGAACGGGTCGGTCGTGGCTTTTTCACGTATGGGGTCGCCAGAGTCTTCGTTTATCACTTTTCGTTAGCTTACCGATCCGAATAATGAACAATAAACGCGTACACTTCAGTAATTTGTACCAGGCGGTAGGTTACTTCTCGTTCAGGCAGGCTAGAGCTAGAAACGGGTTAAAAATCTAACTAGGTACGCGGCCTGCCATGACAACACCATTGGTTTTCCAATGGAACTAGTTCTCCTTTACAAGAGCCACTTGCGAACGGAAGGTCAATCACAAAACTGGCACTGAACTAAAGCAGAACTAAATTCAATGTCGCAAATGCTTTGAGGAGTAGTCTTTCCCTCCTGTTTGTTTCTCTACACCCTTATTTTACTCTCCTCGTATTGAAGCTGCCTGTTTTAGGTATCGTTCACCAGCTTATCTATGTAGCTTTGAAATTCTTGTATCAATGCACTTGACCAAGCATAACAACTGTTGATAAAAACTCCACCCATTTTTGGACTGACAAAACCCAATTCAGGTTTTTAAACTATTTCTTCCAGAGCTCATATAACTCCACCGGTTCTGTCCACTCCTGTGGTTTTCCATATACCCTCTGGGCTAATATGTAATGTGCAACCTCGTTACGCATATGCATATGCTGAAGAGCCCTCTGTAACGATGGGTAAGTTGTGTTTCGGGCAGCATGCTTAAGATTCTCCTTGTTACGTCAGCTATGTGATCATAGTCTTGACATTTAAACCAACGGAGTGTTTCCATTTTTTTCGAATACTGCAGATCACCCAGTGTATCCATATTTTACCTTCCGTTATCTCTAAGTCCGCTATTCTACTTGGAAGTGGACTACCGTTGTCTACGTCCCTCGGTTCACCAAGCGCAAGAATCTGACTACTATTCCGTTAACCATTTTAAATTTCTTCGCAAAGGTCTCAAGTATTTCGTTCAGAGTTCACTTCGTCCATATCCTTTAGTTCTAATATTGTCTCCTGTGCCAAAGTTCTTACTTCCGGTTCTGTTCGTAATACTTTCTCTATTTGTTCTAGGAAAACTAAAACTGGTCCTCTATCTCCTAATGTTTGTAGCTCCAGCTCCTGGTATTTGCCTTCACTTTTTTGAGTATCTCTGCATGCGTAGCGAGTCTGTTCTTTTTATCAAGTGAGCATCATGTTCCTAATCTCACCCTTCCTTCAAATCTACTATCATGGTAGAAGCCGGTTTCGTTTTTTCTTCAGCTTTGTGATATTTTCCAACATTTTTTGTTGCTCCTTGGGTGATCTTGCAACGTCCGACCTCTTCATGAATGGGTTTGGCCTTGCTGACGCTTGTAGTTTTACCTGCTACCCTAGCTAGGTTTTCTACCCAAGTAGAATTGCATTCGCTTGATTTTGATGCCTGGAAACTTGCTTGCTCACTCCCCGAAGCAGCCGGTACTGAAAATCCGTCAATCTGCACAGTAAGTTTTGATCCTATCGATCTTATTTAGTCAATTTAGTGTGAGATTTTGTTTCCCGGCCTAGGTTTCATTCCCATTTTCCGGCCCATACATTGTTTCACTGGTTTTCGCCCATCCTAGGTATTTGATTTTCCTGGTGCCTGTCATAACTCAAGAATAGTTTTATATATTCCAGTTCTTAGCACCTTTGAAGTATGCATGACATATAATCTTGCTCTACATAATTAAAAGTACTTATAGGTATTCCGTAAAGTATTATATATCTCGAGTTAGATTACTTATTTGGATAATCACATGTTGACTATTCCTCAAAATAACACGTTAGCTATATCAATAGCTCGAATCAAATACAATCACCAACTTCGCTTCCCTGAATTTTCAGAACTTATTTTATAGTAGCTTAAAATCACTGACAGATTCCGGTTAGGCCCCCAAATTTTAGTTTATTGAAATTAAATTCGGTAATAACTTTATACTAATCAACAATAAACTAGTTTTTTATTAAATAATCCTTCGATTTATACGATAGAATTTTACAAACAACATTGCTTAATTGTTTTTATAATACCAATAATCAATACAATTACAACAAGTTACAATGCAATTTGAATTTATAAATTATTATAAAAGGTGATATCATACATCTTATAGAATAGCTCAAACTAGACACACCAGTAATCAATTTCAAAATGTAGATTTTCCAAAACAAAATTAATTTTATATCAATTTGTTTTCCGATTTAATTAAATATTTAATTATATTTTATGAAATGAAAGGAAAACCAAAAAATTGTTTTTGGGTTTTTATAGCCATTTCTGTTTGAGTTTTAAAATAGAATATTAAACCACATATGGTGACGGAAAATATTTTCTCGCATAAAATGTTAAAATTGATTTTTCGATAGTTTTGATTTCTAGCTTTTGCGTTAATTTAATCGTATCCTCGCTCAATTTCTTCTTCTCATAAATCTACTGTTAAATGCTTACCAAACATTTGAATGATTTTATATATATAAGCTTATGGTAATATACATAAAAGGTTTGTTGTAAAGTTTATGTCATCGTGTAATCATTCAAATATACATACAAGGTTGGAATGTAAAGTTAATAGCTAGCAGGTTATTCTGAGCTTTTCTGATATATATATGTTTATGCCAATAAAGATATATGAAGATAGATATATGTTTATGCCAATTTGTTGATCTACTTTTCAATTCTATCTTGCAATAAAGACCGAAGTTTAATTAATAGAGATACAATAGGAATGGAATGAGAATTTCATAACATTATAACTTTATTTGTTTCATTTAAACTAATTACAGAAGAGAACAATAGTTGCATTCTGCAGTAACACATAATGAATTATTAATGGAACTTAATTTTTTCATATACAGTTAAATAATTTTTTTTCTTTTATTTTAGCGTACTTACTTTCTTTTATTTTAGCTTACCAATTTTTACAAATAATATAAATACGTCTATTAATCGAGTTTCAAAAATTTTTGATCAGTTCGAACTCCAAGCTTTTAAATCGTTCTATTGTGAATTCTATGTAAATTTTCTTTATCTTTTGGGTCTAATTTTATATATTAATAATTGAGACCTAAACGTGCATCGTAATGAGGTTGATTACACATGTAAATTTACCGGTAAAATATATTTGTGGTAATTTTGCCGTAAAATTACCGGTAAGATTGGTAAAATATAAATCTATTTCAAAACATTTAAATATTGTTGCAATTTCATTTAATTCAAAATTGATGACTATTCACAATCATTTTTTGTTTATAAAAATATAAAATGCAAATCAAATATATTATTATCGAGTGTAATTATTCTCACTCACAGATAGGGTGACCAGACGTCCTCTTTTAAGAGGACAAGTCCTCTTTTGAAGCCAAAAAAATGTGTCCGGTATCTTTTTTCAAAATAATGCCTTTTGTCCTCTTTTAAACATAAATCGTCATACATCTTAGATATTTACTTATCTTTTGAATAAAGTTTATCAGCGAGTGTGTATGAAAAAACTTTTACACATGAGATGTGAGCAACTTTTTGCTATTAATTTGTAATGCTAAAGCGTAAATGCGCATTTATTCACAAATAAAAACGGAATACCTCATGACTTATGTTCACGCAGAACGATAACAATCATCACCAGATGTTCTGTGCTGTTTGGAATGTTAGGTTTTCTAAGCCAACAATGAAAGATCGGAATTAGATTTTAGAGCAATATGCAAACACAAAAAACAAAACAAAAAGGCGATGCAAGGACAAGATTTATTAAGTAAAGTATCAGATTTTTTTTTTCAAAATTGCTGCAGCAGAGGATGCATTGGCATACCACACAATTTCGCATCATCACAGTTTTCGATTCACTGACTGCATACATTTATTTGTGCTACATATTTTACCAGATTCAGCTATTGCTAAAAAAATTCTTCTTCGCAAACTGAACCTAAAACGATTATTATTAATATGTTGGCTCCTCTGGCACTTGGGAGTACAAAATGCATTTGAAAATAATATCATAATAATAATTTATTATATTATTATTATGATAATATATTATTTGTATTTTAATTTGATTGAAATCACAAATTTTGTTTCAATTTTACCAATGCTAGTAATCAATACAATCAAAAATTATTCCCTGTCTTGTTACAATATTTTAAAAAAGAAACAGGATCAATATCAAAGTAGTTTAGCACTTAGCAAAGTAGTAGCATTAATGCACTTAAAGATGAAACTGCTAGTACTATATTTGAATTTTAATCCTCTATTTTAGTAAAATACGATATATCTGCTAAATGCACAGCTGTGTCGGGTGATAATAATAACACAAACTTTGACGGACAACAACGTACTGGTACAAATAATGTGTTTTTCAATTTGTAGTCAAATGGTCTACCCAATTTAATGGGAATTGGATGCCCTGTCTATATTCTCCATAACAACGTACAGTTTGAATTCGATTGACTACCAATAGCTTTATGATAGTATGATTATATAATAACAGCCTCAACTGAAAAAATTATTTTTCAGTTGAGGCTAGACGTACTAAGAAACTGAGCACATTTTGCGAGCTTGTGGGCATCCCGTACAAATAGTTCCTCAGCCATTCAAAAATTCGATGGCTGTCATTACTCCCATGTATCCAACGCGTACTGGAAATATATGATAGTTTAAAATCTATAAGATCATTTCAATAGATTAGAGTGAAAATGATTTTACACTAGTGGAAAACCCCATTTCCATAAAAATAGAATTGAACCTACATACAAATAAACTTTTTATGTTATCGTATGAAAAAAATTTTTTCATTGTGCATGGTTTCATTCTTTTCTTAAACAAATTCTTTTTCTCAGCTGGGAAATAAAGTGAACCTTTTTTGGTAAGTTTTGACCCCACCCCTCTTCCAATAAAAATTTGTCCTCTTTTTTGTAATGCTCGATCTGGTCACCCTACTCACAGAGCATTATAGACCGGTAGATACATATGTAACAATGGCAAATTCTTTTATGCTCCATCCATACATGAACGAAGATCAGCTGCTGTTCTTTTAGTAGGACATCTAGAAAACAGACTACCCGCTATTTTGACAGCTGCAAAACTGCAACAACTTTTGAATACACGGGCTTCAACGATAACTGATTTCTTCACTGCTATGTAAAATTATGCGTTTTTGAAAACACTGCCTTATTCGAAAATGTTTAGGTATTATACATCGAATAGAAGTAGAAATACATTTCAATGGCACAAATGCAATGAGCAAATTGGCAGATTGCCAAGCATTTAATAAAGATCATTTAATAATAAAATATTTGATATTTAACATTAAAAAAAAATCTCTTAGTTTATAACGCCATTTTTATAATTTTCCTTCAGAACAAAAAAAAAACTGATTCCCGACAGTCATATGCCCAACGAATGTTATCTTTAAAACCAAAAATAACACGTGTCTTAAACTTTCACAAGTGGTTAGATATAAAAGAAGCTTCAATTTAGTTTAAAAAAAAAAAGAGGCTGTGCCATCTTTTCTTCAATTACACCGTTCTTTTCTTATGTTACACCGTTAAAAATTATTTCAAAAAACTAACAGTGTACATTTTTAAAAACTTTGTTCTAATACCTATTCAACGACATATCATTTATGAAAATCGATTGAGTAGTTTTTCTATAATCGCTCGTCAAAATGCATTCACATCACAAAATAACAAAAAATTGAGGGGCACCCTGTGAAGACCCCTGGTCGAAAAAAAAATTCTAAGAGAACTTGTATTTCTTATTTATCAAAGACTATCTATAAACAAAAAATAATCAAAACTAAAAGGGGTCAAGTCAAAACGTTGTAGAATCTTCGTGAAATTGCTCATATAATATATTAAATATAAAATACCTCTATCCGGTCATAACGTTTCAAATTGAAATTTAGATATTGAGTTCGACTGAGGTTCTATAGGTCAAGAGTTCAATTCCTGGAGTGGTACCCTTTTTTATTGTTTTTTTTTTAATTTTGGCCATTAAAATTATTTTTATTATTTTAATTATTATTAAAATTATTTAATGCCATTAAAACTATTAGTGTTTTATTCATGAATTCATAAAAATCATAAAAATTTCTTTTTAGGACCCTTAAATTGATCGATAATGCAGTTCTTTAAAGTTATTGCTACTGTTTTTCCGTTTCGTACAAATTATTATCGTTTCGATATTAACAAGAAAATTAATTATTTTTTTAGCATGCACGAGTGCTAAAAATGATAAAACGTTGATTTCACCATCATTATTTTCCATAATTTCATTGCCATAAAATGAAATAAGGAAAATAAAAACTACTTTATGAAGGGTACTGGTGAAAAACAACGTAAGTCCCTAAAATCAAATATCGAGAAAATTGAATTTTTGCGTTTGAAGTCTTTAAAATGCAAGAAAATTTGTGATCTCGGATTAAACAATGAATAGACATGGTTCATAAAAGTGTTTTTAGTGAAACTATCATTTCACGTTTTTTGGTAAAAAATGGTGGCTTAAGATGTTCTTCCCCTGTAAATTGTTGTTTTTCCCTTGTATGCGAATTCTTTTCAATTGATTTATATGGGCTGGGCTTGATATTTATCAAAATTGAATATACCAGGTAAAAGCTTTCGTATTTTTTCAATAGATAAACAGCACTAGCTCGATTTCGAAAAAAATGGGCTTACGTTGTTTATCCCCTGTTAATATGAATATTTATTTCTCTTTCAATATGAGTTGACATCTTCATCACAAAAGATTGATTTAAACATAGTTTAAGGCTGTGGACAATTTACGGTATTTAAATTTATCGATAGCGTAGTTTTTAAGGTTATTGCTATTGTTTTTTAGCACAGTGTGATGTCAATACGAAGTACAATTTACAATGCATACAGGAAATTTTACGACATCTCAATATTTTCTTCAGTTTTTAAAAGTAATATTTTGTTGCTATTCTGTTTTTTTTAACTTTTTGTTTTTCTTTTTCATATTTTCGTTGGTTGGTGATTGTTGCACCTTTTTTAAGTGAAAACTTCTGAAAACTTCTTATATATATATATATATATATATATATATATATATATATATATATATATATATATATATATATATATATATATATATATATATATATATATCTATATATTTATATATATATATATAGATATATATATATATATATATATATATATATATATATATATATATATATATATATATATATATATATATATATATATATATATATATATATATATATATATATATATATATATATATATATATATATATATATATATATATATATATATATATATATATATATATATATATATATATATATATATATATATATATATATATATATATATATATATATATATATATATATATATATATATATATATATATATATATATATATATATATATATATATATATATATATATATATATATATATATATATATATATATATATATATATGTAAACGATAAGAGATATAACGAAAACGACCGGCACTCTCACGGTCGCATTTGTTGAGGTAGATCAAAAAAAATGTCTGTACTAGTGTGTTCTAATAATATCTTGGACAAGTTTGTGAATCAGCAAAATCCGACACGTGGTTAAGAAACTAGAGGCTTTTTTCTGAAAAAAATTGATTTTTAAAACCGTTATAACGGCCGTTTGGATACTAATATTTCAAAAAATTTAACAAATTTAAAATCTTTGGGATCTTTTTTATCAATTTGTTTTAAAAATAGACCTCTGCAGTTAGAGGTTCCTGAGTGAGCAGCTCCAACAAAAAAAATTTGCAAAAAAAAATTTTTTTTTTAAACAACTGGCACTCTCACGTTCGCATTTATAAGACCAGATCAAAAAACCTTTTTTAACAATGTGCGTTTTATTAATATCTTGGACCAGTTCGTAAATCATCCCAATCCAACACATGGTTAAGAAACTAGAAGCTTTATACTAGAAAAAAACTCTGTTTTTTTGGATCCGTTATAACGGCCGTTTGGATTCTAATATTTTTAAAATCTTCATAAATTTAGAATCTTTGAAATCTTTTTAATTAGTTTCTTTCAAAAAAAAGACCTCTGCAGTTGGAGGTTTCTGAGTGAGCGGCTCCAACAAAAAAGCTTGTAAAACACAAAATGCGTTTGAATCAACCGGCGCTCTCACGGTTGCATTAGTGGAGCCAGATCAAAGAGCCTTTTTAAAAATTTGTGTTTTATTAATATCTTGGAAGTGTTCGTAAATCAGAAAAAATCTGACACATGGTTAAGGAACTATAGGCTTTATACTCGAAAAAAAAAGTGGTTTTTTTAATCCGTTATAACGGCCGTTTGGATACTAATATTTTTAAAATCTTCATAAATTTAGAATCTGTGGAAACATTTTAATCCGTTTCTTAAAAATATAAACCTCTGCAGTTAGAGGTTTTTGACTTGTTGGCTTCAACAAAAAAGTTTGCAACAATCCCCAACTACAATTTCCAAAAACCTTATAACAGTCAATGTCAACCTTATAGCAGTCAAAAAAATTAAAGATTTGAATAGAAGAAATTAATTTTTTTTTCTTAGAAATAAACTATTTTGATATTTTGCAGTAATTGCACGACATATAATATAGAGTAGGTTTGTGTCATAAATTGTCACACACATGTTCTGTGGTAGATTTGATATTTGTTTGTTGCAAAATTGGATAGATATAATTTTACTTGTATGTAGCTAATTTTCTTTTTAAAATTTGTTCGATATCTGTTTGAAATTATTTTGTTTTGTTTAAACTAATCTGATACATCAGATTCTACTGGCACACAAAACTGTCTGATCTCGAAATCTACCTATTTCTAGCGGATATACGTGCCGTTTGGACTTTTTTAATTTTAGTTATGCGGTTGGCTAGTGATGTTGAATAGGATCAGTGATAACCGATGAGGCCTTAATTTAGTTTTTGTTCAGTTCATTAATATAGTAAAAACAACATAAATATAAGATTAATAATAAAAAGTTGGACAAGTGCGAATAAAATTCGCTCGCCAAGGGTTCCGTGAATGTAAAAGAACACAATATCAAAAATAAATGACATAAAGTTATGTTGTAAAGTCTTTATATCGCCAGACTATGGACGCATAACAGAATAAATGTTTAATCGTAAACGTCAATAGTAAATGTCAATCACATCTTCATTGATCAAAAATGTTACTTGAGGTTAAATCTTATCCATAGCTGTTTATGTTAGCTAAAGAAAGATTTAAACAGTATTTCAATGGTCTAAATTGGGAATATTTGTTCTATACATCAGCGTCGAAATATAGGGTGGTATACATACACTTAAAATAGCACTTTTTTCATCAATAACTAAAAAACTGTGCATCGCAGAATTCTAAAAAATGTTGCAATGTTTTTTAAATTAAGTGTTCTTCCAAATGACACCCCACTAATTTGGTTCCAAAAAAGTATTTTTTACCCTCCCCATACCCATCCCCTAAACACACAGAAATATAATTATTTGAGAGTTCGCTATAATTTTCGTTCAAAATATAGCAAACTTCCTGTCTCTATGAATTTTCCCAATTTTTTCTGTCTATCAGTGTCGAAACGTAGGGGGAGGAACGGTCTGGAATTTACACATTTTTTAAAATAACTCAAAAACTGTGTACCGCAAAATTCTAAAAACAATTGCAATATTTTGGAAATTTTGTGCTCTTTCAAATGATACCCCACTCGCTTGGGTCAAAAAAAGTTTTCTTTACCCTTTCGCTATAATTTTCGTTCAAAATATAGCAAATTTCCTGTCTCTGTGAATTTTTTCTGTCAATCAGTGTCGAAACGTAGGGGGGGGGGGGGGGAACGGTCTGGAATTTGCACATTTTTTAGAATAACTCAAAAACGGTGTACCGGAAAATTCTAAAAACAATTGCAATGTTTTGGAAATTTGGTGCTCTTTCAAATGATACCCCACTCGCTTGGGTCAAAAAAAGTTTTTTTTACCCTCCTTACACCCTTCCCCTAAACATACAGAAATATAATTATTTGAGAGTTCGCTATAATTTTCGTTCAAAATATAGCAAATTTCCTGTCTCTGTGAATTTTTTCAATTTTTTTTGTCAATCAGTGTCGAAACGTAGGTGGGGGGGGGGAACGGTCTGGAATTTGCACACTTTTTAGAATAACTCAAAAACGGTGTACCGGAAAATTCTAAAAACAATTGCAATGTTTTGGAAAATTGGTGTTCTTTCAAATCATACCCCACTCGCTTGGGTCAAAAAAAGTTTTTTTTACCCTCCTTACACCCTTCCCCTAAACATACAGAAATATAATTATTTGAGAGTTCGCTATAATTTTCGTTCAAAATATAGCAAACTTGCTGTCTCTGTGAATTTTTTCAATTTTTTCTGTCAATCAGTGTCGAAACGTAGGGGGGGGGGGGGTTACGGTCTGGAATTTGCACATTTTTTAGAATAACTCAAAAACTGTGTACCACAAAATTCTAAAAAAAATTGCAAAGTTTCTGAAATTCGCTCCTCTTTCAAATGACACTCCACTCGCTTGGGTCAAAAAAGTTTTTTTTCACCCTTCCCCACCCCAATCCCTTAAAAACACAAAAATATAATTATATGAGAGTTCGCTATATCTTTCGTTCAGAGTTTATCAAACTTCCTGTCTCTGTGAATTTTTTCAAATTTTTCTGTTGATTAGGCTCGAAATGCAAGGGGGGGGACCAACTTTTTGTGTCACTTTATTGATAATAATTCAAAAACTATGCATTGCAAAATTCTAAAAAAATGTCAATATTTCTAAAATCAAGTGCTCTTTCAAATGACACCCCACATGACCTGGTTTTAAATTATGTTTTTACTCCTTAACATTCGCACCCCTTTAATAAATATATTTATGAGTGTCTGCCACTTTTTCTATATTTTTCATTAAAAGCCTACTCAATTTTCTATCATTCCAAATATATTTCAAGATTTTCGATAAACTAGGGTCGGAGTTAATCGGGGCAATAAAACATCCCGAAAACGTCATTTTTCAAAATTATACAAAAAATGGTGAGGTGTAAAATTCCAAAATATATTTTTAAATAATGCTAAACGAAGCCCTTTCATATGATACCCTACTCGTCTCGCTAAAAAAATGAATGTTTTCAAAGGCTTTACATCGTACCTCCTTAAAACAAACGAACACAACTTTATTTATTTTTTAACCCGCCATCTTGTGTGGATAGGTTAGTTTTATAAGCACCTCAAATTTTAAGTTCATCGGATTAATGGTTCACGAGATAATCGAAATAATGTGAAAAACACGTTGTACTCTCAC